>JAEQML010056153.1:0-34536 GCA_016904865.1 Pissodes strobi
GCCGAGGATTTTAAACCGGTGGCAATGTGCATCACCGAGCTTTGGCAATCAAAAGATTGTATAGGTCAAGTCAATATAAGAAACTATAGGCTGCTTTCTCACATTTGCAGGAGTGCTGGCAGACATGGAGGCTCGGCAGTATATGTGCGAGAAGATGTCAGTGCAGTTCCTTTTGACCAGATAAAAGGCCTACCGCAGGAAGAGGTTTTTGAGTGTTCGGCAGTGTTGTGTGAATTTTCAAACCGTAAGTCTATTGTTGTTTCTCTGTACCGAAATCCAACTAGTCAAATCCATGCTTTTTTAGACAAATTGTCTGAACTGTTGGATATTTTGCATCCATCTGATTGTATTTATTTTATAGCAGGGGGTTTTAATATCCATTTGGAAAAGACAAATGAGTCTTCAACAAAAGAATTTTTTGATGTATTACGTAGGTTTAATGCTTTTATAACCTTAGACGACTATACCAGAATAACAGAAACCTATAAATCAAAATTAGATAATATCATTACAAACTTCCCTGGACTGTGGCGGGGAAATATCTTAAAAACAGGCATTTCAGACCACACAGATCAAGTTTTATCATGTGACATACATTTTCTTAACTTGAAATCAAAGGGTAAGGTCACTGGACGGGTGTATGGGCTGCTGTAAAATCTGAGAAACACATTGATTTAGCTTTTCAGTCTTTCTTAAATATTTTTTTGGGTTATTTTAATGGCTGCTTTCTAAAGAAAACTGTTCAGAATAAGTCCTTAAAGCATAAGTTATATAATGACCCGGAAATATACCAGATGAAGGAACAAGTGGTCATTTTTCAGACTCTCTCAAATAACAATTCTGCATACACACCACTGTTTAATGAGGCCAGGAAAGTTTATAATGAAAAGCTTGAAAAAGGTAAAACAAGTCACTTTAGTGGTAAGATTGATAGATCTGATAACAAGGGCAAAGCGAAGTGGCAGGCTGTCAAAGAAATCACTGGGCCTTCAAGGAGTGCAGTCTCTTGTTCGTATGCTACAGAGGATGCAAATAACTTTCATCATGCCTTTACAAACTTTACCAAAGACTTAATTTCTCTACAGCAAGACATAGGTAAGAGCTCGGGCTTTACTGACTCTATACCATTCCATAATCAATCCTTGTATCTTGTGCCTACTTCTAGTGAGGAAATAGTTAAAATTATAAGCTCCATGAAAAGTGGGCATAGTACAGGAATTGATGAAATACCTCCATCAATATTAAGCCGTTGGCTTATCTTATAAACATGTCTTTCGAGACTGGCATTTTTCCAAGGGATTTAAAAGTTGCAGTGGTCAAAAAGGAGATAGAGACGACTTTTCAAATTACAGGCCAATTAGTCTGCTCACATCCTTTTCAAAAATTTTTGAGATGGTTATGAAAGAACGTCTAACAAGCTTTTTTACTCTTTTAACTTGTTTTCTAGATTTCAGCATGCCTATTTAAGAAAAAAATCGACCAATTCAGCACTTTTCCATTTTACAAATAAAGTTCTGGAGGCCATTGAAAAATCAGACCTGTCTTGTGGGCTCTTCATAGACCTGAGCAAGGCCTTTGACTGCATTGACCATCAAATAATGTTAGAAAAGTTAACAAAATATGGCATACGTGGCATAGTACTAAAATGGTTTGCCTCCTATCTTTCTGATAGGAGCCAGCTAGTGGAACTTCAGACACATGCAAGTCCTGTGCGGTCGGAGGTTCTTGGTCTGACAGTTGGAGTCCCGCAGGGCAGTATTCTGGGACCCTTGCTTTTTGTCATATACATTAATGACATTGCTAGTATTCTTTTGGATCACAATAATGAATTCATTCTAAATTTTGCTGACGACACTAACTTTCTGATATATGGCAAAACAATTGTTCAATAGTTTGCTCTTGTCGACGATATTCGACAAGAGCAAACTAATTTTAAGTCGTACTAAGGATTATTTTGCTGAAAATAAACTAATCTCAAACCCCAGAATAACAACCGCAGAGAAGCGACAACATAAATCCCGCTCAAAAATTTGGAGTGGGAGGTAAACCGGCCAACTGTCATCTCCACGTGCTTGTCAGTTTGTTTAGTCCGAGATTTGTTTAGTACAGTCGTCGACGACAAAATTTTTGCGTGAACGCCAGTTTCCTTTGGTTTGTTTGTGTGTTAATTATTATTGAAGTGACTTCTTTAGCGAGAGTAGTCAGAAAAAATGAAACGTTTATCAAAGTGAAAGCATGTTCCAGTATAGCCAGAGGGCTGAAATTTTCAGGACATGTAGCCGGGGTAAAATGAGGATCCCAGATGAAAACTAGACCCCGTATACCCCCCCCCCCCCCCACCCGTTCACCCCAGGAGAGGGAAGAAAAAACTAAAATAATTAATTTCGGAAGAACGAGAAGGGTTCAACCCCGTAGGGTGAAATTTTTATGGTAGATGCGCCTCATGGGGGTCTACCTATGAACATATGGGGGGACCGGAGCTCAAATTTAAGGGGATTCTGGGGAAAAAAGGTTTTTTGGCGATATCTCTGCAACGGAGCCTCGAACCGAAAATCTGACAAGCGATGACCCCGTCTCACTGGGTCATCAGTGAGGGTGAGAATTATGCCCCCACCTCCCCGGATACCCAAAATTTTTCGAAAAAAATGGAATAAAATTTAAAAAAACGTAAAAAATTGTTCGGAAAGTTATATAAAACGAAATAAGAAAAAAAACAATAATATTTAAAAAAAAGTTAGAGAATCGCGGTTTTCGGCAAAGAAAAAGCGAAGCAGTTCAGCTACGAGGTCGGAGATGGCAAAAACGGGAATAAAAAATTTCTTTATGGAAATGTTATTTTTTTTGAAAATGGGGAAAAACTGAAAAAAACGTAAAAAAAATATTCGGAAAGTTAATAAGAGTATTATCCTTCGCATCTTCGCCGTCCCTCATTACACTTTGTAGTATACAACTTTTTCCCAATCGGTACAATTTTTAAAGAAGTTATCTAAAAACATGGTGATTCAGCCGACCCTGGCTAGCCGCTCGAGCTTATCGCCTTGATGCATCATTACAATTTTGTACCGATCGGTGACAAGCAAGAATCCTTAAATCGGTTCTTTCTTTTGGTTTTAAGAAGAAAAATGCCTAGAAAGCGTATTTCAAGTACAGTGTATGTGTAGTGATATGTCTTGCTCGCAAAGGAGGCGAAAAAAGGGAGCAATATTCATCGGAAGAAGCGAATCAGGGGGTGAGTTCACATAAGATTATATGCCAAAATTTCAAATATACATAAATACCTGGTTATCTTATATGTATAAAAACAGAAACTATCTCTCGTATAAAAGCATAATGTGTATAATACTAAGCTGCTACCTTAGTATTATGAATAAATATGACACTTGTAACCCTTAATTTTTGACTTAATAAAATTAAAATGGAAAATACTCTCAAACTTCTAAAACTAACTATATTAGAATAAAATAGAGTGCGAACGGGTTACAGTCAAAAATTACTAACAAACTCTTATTTATATATGAGGGCATGACAAAACATTGTTACATTTGTCGTCTGTGCACAAATATACACAGATTCGGAACTGAAATATATTATATCGAAATGAATATAAATAATAAGCAAAAGTTAACGATACGAGCTATTCGAATCGTTCTCTAGTAATCTCGTCTAATCGTAATAGTACATCCTACCAAAGCAATACTATTCAATAACAAAAAGTGGTTACATAACACAACAAAAGGCTGACTATATCGGTCGGCCTGCATTAATGTTTTACATAGAATAAACCGTTTTTACCATATAAAGGAATATAAAAAATAGAAACAAATGGTTATAATGCCTTCGTACTATTATCACGTTTTCGATAATTGACTCCCGTATGGGCCACATGTGGGACTATAAACTACAATTCGATTTGATGCAAATATTGCAAAACAAAAAACTAAAAGTTATATTTAATCATGATCCAGTTATCTACAGGATAATAAATAAAACTCAAAAATCAAATATTATCATAATAATTTCAAAGGATATTCATAGCCACAATACTAGAGAGTTTATAGGAAATCGTACTATTATTATTACTAAAATGCAATTATCCTCAATACCAGTGTTAAAAACACTGTCTAGAGGATTAAGGACTATGTATACTGTAAGTATAGTTATTACTGCATTAATAAATAATTTTCAAAAAAAAAAAAAATTAAGTAAGTCGAAGAGTGCCCTTTTCTCACGAAATTAACCCTTAAAAACTAGCCACGAAGGCAAGCTGACTCATAATTTAGGAGCGACTAAAATCCAAGTTGGGTATTATTATAGCTATGCATGCCCCTCCGTTCGCTTTGCTCGCAACGGGGGATCAATCAACAAGAACTAACCAAGTGCTAACCAAAACTAACCCAAAGTAACCCAAAATTAAGGAAAAAAGGTAAATTAATAGACATTTTGCTAGGACGTAGATATGGATTCGCGCAGTATTTTGGATTGCAACTCGGGATTTAGCCGCTCGTCATAAATTTATCGGAATGTTATCGTTCGGCTTTGTCGAAGCGATGTATTCCGGAACGCATTATTTTTAAACAATTCGTGTTGATATGAGCCAACCAGTGAGGGAAAAAATTGGAGTAAACATTGCTTGCAGGAGATGTTAATAAATAATATCAATACCTATTTACAAATTCGCATTTGCAGATGCGAATAACTGTAACTAAAATTGGCCTTCACATTTGCAGATGTGAAGGGCCCCAACAGCCTCCACCCCAGTAGGTGTATTATGTTGGAGTGGTTAGAGGCACACTATATCCCTACATTTGCCGATGTAAAGGATATATGTATTGACAAAAATAAAACGGTATAGTGCTATGTATTTGCAGATACAAACACAAATAACCACCAAAAAACAAATAACCACCATACTATTGCAACCCTCTTACTTAAAATCATTGCATTGGTTTCTGTTCAAAACAGAAATTATAGTATTTGCAGATACTGTAAATATGCTAAAAAATCGTTGCATTTGCAGATGCAGACGAAAGCATAACCAGGGTTAAGCAGCAAGCAAAAAGGTGAATAGTTCGTTCTATTAGCAGATACAATCCATCGTACCCACTGTCAATTCAATTGCAGTTGCAGATAGTGAACATATTCATGAACCTATTTTTCTGTTCAAAAACAGAAATTGCAGCATTTGCAGATGCTGTAACTAGGCTAATAGATCGTTGCATTTGCAGATGCAATCGATATAATAAGTAGCAAAACCAAGGAAATTCTTTTGCATTTGCAGATGCATTAGAAGATCCTCTCACGCTAGCTGAGGACATAACTTATCCGAATCAAGACTTACCAACATCAGAAGCACCAGATGGTCCTGATCAAAGTAAGATTTGTTAATAGGAAAAAAACCGACGAAATCATACCTGCGAGGCCAGAACTACATACTCAGATAGTTTTTAGATGGGACAATTACTTATTAAAAGGACTAAAAGATATAAAAAAAAAAAATAAACAGTATGATAGAGAAGTATCCTGAACAAAGTAAAGACCACGCTTTGTTAATAGGCAAAAATAAAAACGAGGAAATCATACCTGCGAGGCCAGAACTACATACTCAGATAGATAGTTTTTAGATGGTATAATCACTTATTAAAAGGACTAAAAAAAAAAAAAAAAAACACACACACATTATGATAGAGAAGTATCAACCAGCTGCCAACTGTAATGTCCTCAGACCATAA
Source organism: Pissodes strobi (assembly GCA_016904865.1). Lineage (NCBI taxonomy): Eukaryota > Metazoa > Arthropoda > Insecta > Coleoptera > Curculionidae > Pissodes > Pissodes strobi. Next base: position 5,730 of record JAEQML010056153.1, read on the forward strand.
AAATTAAATCTCAAAGAGAGTACTAAATCCTGCCAAGACAACTACTGTATCAATTACAGAAACAACTATGGTCCGTGGGATTAGTGCATTAGCCCTCCCTTTTAATGTAATTAGCCAACCGTCTGAACTAGAATTATATGTTCAAAATTGGTAGAAATTAAAGGTAAACAGTTCATTAATAGAGTGGGTACAGGATTATAAAATGCCTTTCAATAGGACACCACTCCGGTTAGCAAAATAGAAGACTACATAGGACGGCAAAAATTTAATTTCAAAATACGCATTCTTGGGGAAAACTGATCTTAAAGATGCATATTTCCTTATCCCTATGCACAGTAGTCAAAAAAGTTGTTAAGATTCGTTTTTTGCAACGTATTATACCAATTTAATTGTGTTTCATTTGGTTTATGTACAGCTCCGTATCTTTTCACAAAACTGAAACCAGTTATAAGATATGTAAAGTTAAAGGGTATAAAAACTTTACTCTACTTAGTCGATTGGCTAGTTATTGGTAATTCAAAATAGAGCTTAAAAGTATAAATAAAATTACACAAACATTACAAGATTTAGATTTTATATAAATTCTGAAAAAAGCGTAGTTATTCCCGCGCAACAATGCTCATTTTTCGGGTTTATACAAGAGAAAAGGGACCTACTGACAGAACAGTCTATTGTCTTTTACCCTGAAAAATAACTACTCACATCTCCTTGCAGAGAGAAACAACCATTGTGGAAGAAAATTTCCCTGGCTGTAGGGAAATTAGGAAGTCTCCTGAGAAATTAAACTGATTATTTTTTATTGCAAACTATAGAACAGTGAGAAAGAAATCGATACGTATTTTTTATTTCCACTAAGATGAATATGACAAGAGCTATACCAGTTTTTAGTTTTGTATATATAGATATACTATGCATGGTGTGACGTAACAATTCATGTGTATTATGACGTCATAAGCACATCTCAAGGCGTTGTATCTGCCTAATCTTTGGCTTATGGAAAAAATAAAAACACGTGTTCACTTATTTTTCATGGGCTATCAAAATCAGCAATAATAATAAAAAAAAAAATAAAATAAAATGAAAAATTGATGAAACTTCCTCATTGTCAGGAGAGCCTTTCTATAACAAAGCGTACCTAACGAAGCGATAAAAGTGATTATTTATTCATTGACAAACAATACGGAAATACTTACAATAAATAGGGGAATTTCTGGTTTTGTAAGCACCAACAAATATGTACCAAAACTGTAAATTTATTGAGCTCCTAAACATTCAATTGTCTTCGGAGTCATCCTACTCTACCATGAACTCACACAAATCTGCACTTTCTCCAATATTGAATATTAAACAAAAGACGAAGCGGTTATAAAAGGGAATCTCAATGGAACATTTAACATAAGATCCCCAAATCCAAAGTACTCAATTACTTACTTGGGATTCCTACCCAGTTCTACAGCGCTTAAAGAGCATGTACCACACTCTTAATACTAATAACGGCACACCGGCACACTGACAACCCGGAAGTAAAAATAGACAATATTTTTAAATATGAATACATAATTGAAATCAGATTACCGGATAAAATAAAAGCAGGTGGCTTAAACAGGCTTCAACCTAATTTGATATTACCTTATTTTACCAATCAACCTGAACTATGTATAGCCACACTATTAGAGACTTACATAGAACGCACAAAAGAAAAATGGTGCTACCAGTCAATAAAAGGTGAATAGTTCGTTGTATTAGCAGATACAATCGATCGTACCCTCCACTGTCTGCAATTGCAGTTGCAGCTAGTGAACATACCTATTTTTTCTGTTCAAAAACAGAAATTACGGCATTCACAGATACTGTAAATATGCTAATAGATCGTTGCATTTGCAGATGCAATCGATACCACAAGTAGCAAAATCAAAGAAAATGTAATACTCGCTCACAAAAAGCCTTATCACCCAGACAGCAGTCAAACCATTAGCAGATGGGTCAAGTTAATACTAAGAGCCAGCAGTATAAACACGGAAATCTTTGAAGCACACAGCACGCGACACGGGGCAACTTCAGCAGCTCAAAGAATTGGAGTTACATTACAAATCATTCAGAAGACAGCTGGCTCGACAGAAAGATCAAAAGTATTCTCAAAATTCTATAACAAACTTGCATTGTTGTTTTTGCATCTTGTTTACTGAACCATAATTTCTAAAGAATCATATAAATATGAAGCTACAATTATAACTTACTTACCAACTTGTTATCATATTACATAAGAATATTGGTATAGTATTAAAAATAAGTTAAAGGTTAATATCAATTAAGCGTTAAACATGATATATGTACCTTCATATGTGTGTTATTAAATCTAATGGTTATAAATTTGAATTTTAGTTTATAAAAAGGGCCTTACAAATCTAGGACTACAGAAATATCGCAATCTTCAGTTAATGTAGATTACATCGCAAATACTTTAAACATCTACAAAGTGTAATGAGGGACGGCGAAGATGCGAAGGATAATTACAAGATCAATCGACTTACCTGTAAGGAAGATCGATCGGAATTATCCGAGCATCTTCGCCGTCCCTCATTGCAAACCCACCCAGTCTTTACCCTTTCACCCCAAATGCAATGTAATCAAAAATCTCACGAACCAAAATTGTAATGATGCATCAAGGCGATAAGCTCGAGCGGCTAGCCAGGGTCGGCTGAATCACCATGTTTTTAGATAACTTCTTTAAAAATTGTACCGATTGGGAAAAAGTTGTATACTACAAAGTGTAATGAGGGACGGCGAAGATGCTCGGATAATTCCGATCGATCTTCCTTACAGGTAAGTCGATTGATCTTGTAATTATAAAAGGAAAGAAAAGAAAAATAATAATAAAAAAAACGTAAAAGATTGTTCGAAAAGTTAATAAAAATATTATAAAACTAAATAAGAAAAAAAAAATAAAAAAAGAAAAAAAAACTGTTCGGACAGTTAATAAAAGCATTACAAAACAAATTAAAAAAAACTAATAAGAAAAAAAAGAGAAACGCGGTTTTCGGCGAAAAAAGTTTAAAAAAAATAATAAAAAAGGGTCAAAACCGTAGACAAAAGTTAAGAAAAAAAACTTAAAAGAAGATAAAAACGCAATTCCCAATATCCCTATCAGAAGTTTCACTTCAGTTGTGTGCTTATAAAGGTGAGACACATAATTTTTTTGTTAAATATTTTTTTCTACTCTTATAGTAAACACTTTCTTACGTACAGTTTACTTAATATATAAAACAAATCTTACACACAAGTATGCGTAAAGAGTACTAACGCACAGTCATACGTTATAATGCAACGTGTGCCAATCAAATTAGGTTTTAAACCGCTCAAATCGCGAGATTTCTTGGCATCGCGTTACCTGTGCTTTGATTTTTTGGCAATTTTTATTGTTTGTATTGTTCGGTGACAGCAACATTATTTGAGAGTTGACGTTCAAATCGGTAATAATTATTAGTATTCGTTGATAGTGATCTTTAGTGGCATTTTAAAAATAGTCGTAGAAAAAGTATAGTACACTACTTGAATGGAAATTTGCTTATTACAAACTCGTTCAATTGCAGCCCACGCTCGCTGCACTCGCTCGTGCAATAATCTGTTTTTACTAAGCTACTTACCATTCTCGTTATGTAATATACTATTGTGAACTGTGCTTATCTTCGGAGATTAGATTTGGTTAGTTTGGGTTAGTCGTCCAATCAACTTTCGGTTAGATTCACTTAGTCTCAACTTATTTTAGTCATTTGAACCAGTTCCGATACGCTATTATCAATTTTCATAGATTTGGTTACTTTGCGTTAGTATTCCAATCAACTTTCGGTTATTTTTAGTTATTCTCAACTTATTTTAGTCATTTGAAGCGATTCCGATAAGCTATAACAATTTTAATAGATTTGGTTAGTTTGGGCTAGTTGTCGAATCAACTTTGGGTTAGTCTCAATTTATTTTACTTATTTGAGCCGGTTCCGATACGCTATAAATAATTTTAGTAGATTTGGTTAGTTTGGGCTAGTCGTCGATTCAGATTTCGGTTAATTTCACTTATTCTCACCTTACTTCAGTCATTTGAAGTGGTTCCGATACGTTATAATCAATTTTAATAGATTTGGTTAGTTTGGGTTAGTCGTCGGATCAACTTTAGGTTAGTTTCACTTAGTCTCAACTTATTTTACTTATTTGAGCCGGTTTCGATACGCTATAAACAATTTTAATAGATTTGGTTGGTTTGGGTTAGTCGTCCAATTAACGATACGAAAATTTCGTAACGCGAGACGGAAACAAAAACTATGTCGTGATGCGACCTTCAAAAATCACTCTCATAAAACCAAAGAAGTATTCACTTTAAAAAGGTTAGAACGCGACAAATCAGTAAACTCTTGAGTCAAACCGTTAAATCCTAAAGATAGCTACTATTCATAATACATTTCTAATAAAGTAAATAATAAACATATAACTAATGACATGTTTTATCGGTGTATAGCATTTCTTTTGCTTTCATTACATTTATCTCAGTGTATTAAACCAGTCAGCTGTCACATATGACAAATTGAATTTGGCTCTCCAACTTTAAAGGTGCCGACGGCTTTTGTCGCTTCTCTGCGGTTGTTATTCTCGGCTTAGGTATAGGATATTATACATAAAACGTATCTATAATTTTGCTAAGAATCCAAATATGAAATAATTTACACACACCCTCCATTCAAAATAACCAAGTTGACATCTACTTTTCGTATAACCGGAAGTCGCACAACGTTATTGTTAATTTATTCGAATAAAGCGTCTGCAAAAACCCTACGGTACCAATTTTCAGAATTCAAATGGCTTTACTTTCCGAAATATTCTAATGGGTGGTCACCGTGAGACCCTGTATATAAGAGTAGAAAGCAATGTGGTAGTGGCAAACAAATAAAAAGAATAGCAAGCTACCCGATATTTTTGCTCACATTTTTAACAATTGTAGTCCAATTTATTTCAGTGTAGAAAGTGAAAAATCTATAGTTGCGGAATTATAAATTAATTTTATTTTTAATGTGTATAAAAAAGTGTTTATAGTTTATATTATAAACAAACATGTTATTCATTCATTAGTTTCTTTATCCGTATACTCGTAATCTCCTTGACTATTACATAAAAATAAGCGAACAATTATTGTATATTATAATTATTGCAATGCCGTCCTTTGAATCATTTATTTCAAGTATATTTTTATTAGCATACACCATCCTAACAGGCATAGTTCAGCGGTGAATCATCATCTGGTAAACAATTTTTCGTTTTCCGGAAACCCATTCCGCATGGGAAGCTGAATTAGCGCAAAATAGAGCTGAGTAATATTATTTAAAAATATACACAAAAACAAATATAGCAAATATTAAATATAATTAATTGTTAAATTAGTATGCATCTGAATGGGATTCATTACATTATATCTTGATATTATGAATATCTGAGTGATGTCATCAATATTTTCTCTTATTCAATTATCTGAGAAGTTGATTTTAAATCGCTTAAACTAAACAATAACTTTTTGCCTTAACAAATGAATAATAATCCTCTTTCAAGATCTTAACTTATTTAATGTGATGTTTTCAACATCAGGAATGAAATATGAAAAATTATTTGCTCAGAGTTTCAATTTCCAAGAAAGCTACCTCTAGACTTCTTAAAGCTACAGGTAAAATTTAAGCACCCTACACATGAGCGAAACCCAAGATCATTTGAATCATGTGAGTAGTCAACTTTCTATTTGAAATTTAAAGAAACGAATTCATAGCAACATATCACAGGTTGTAACGTTGTAATTGTTTCTGAATCGCGATATTCTCTGTGTATCCCTTAAATTGTGGTATCGATTGTCGCAACCTTATTACTACGAGTGGATTTCAGTACTCCGACCCGTAGGATATATCGAAGGAAGTTAAAATTGACGAGCGCTTCTCGTTTGGACTTATGGCAATTAAGCTTTCAACTGCTGGTTGATGATTGCCAGATCAGAGAGCATATTTTTATTAAAATTACAAAGCGAGTTTCTTTTGTTAGAGTACCGGCTATGCTGTCGTGAAACATCGTCTGAAAAGCGGTGTGATAACCCTTTTATTTTAAAAGGTAGGATCGACCCAGATGGCTAAAAAAAATCGTTTGTCATTTGACCAGGATCTTTCCGAGGGACAGATGCCCATTTGATCTGGGGAATTCCTTCCTTGAGCAGGAGCCCGCCCTCTTATCCGAAGTGGACCAGGCCGAGAGTTTTGTGGAGAAAGTGATCTTCCCAGCTGAGAGGTTCGCCTAGTTCGTCCATCTACACTGGAGTCCAGTCCAGTAGCTGTTCACATACGAAAGGCTGAATGTATCGGCGAGTCCTGGTAGGATCTACTTAAATTATTAAGTGTTAGCCCTCGTTCTTGCTCTATCGTGCTAATACCTTTTCCTAGTAAGAACTCTAAAGACAATTCTTCTTCTTCTGCTGCTATCCATTAATGGATGTTTGCGATCATTTCTGACCATTTTACTCTGTCTCTGATGTTGTGAATTCATTCTCCTGTGGTTCTTATCCCCGTCTATTCCTTGATATTTCGGAGCCACGACATCCTCTTTCTGCCCAGTCCCCTTCTTCCCTCTATCTTTCCTTCTATTAATAATTGGAGCAAATGGTACCCCTCGTTTCGTATCACATGTCCCAGATACGCTGTTTTCCTGCGTTTTATCGTTCTCCTCCTATCCTCCTCCTCAGAATTTCCTAGTTGGTTTTTCTTGTTGTCCATGGAACTTTCAAGATTCTTCGGTAGACCCACATCTCAAAGGCTTCCAGCCTGTTCATGGTATTAACCCTCAGTGTCCAGCCTTCTATGCCATATAATAGCACGGACCATACGTAACATTTTGTGAATCTTATTCTGAGGTTGAGGTCGAAGTCAGAGTTCGTAAGGACGTTTCTGAATCTCATGAATCAGCTCCTCGCTTTTTCTATCCGGCACGTGATTTCTACGTCTGAAGGCCAGTCTTTACACAACCAAGTCCCAGATAGTCTTTTTTACTTGTTCTATGTCTTCACTATTATACGATAGTTTAGCATTCTCAAACTCATCTGATTTGCGGGTGAATATTAGGAATTTTGTCTTTTTTATATCGATGTTAATTCCCATCCGGCTGTGTATTCCAACTGTGTCTAGGAGATCATTCATGTTATCTGCTATCAGGACTGTGTCATCTGCATACCGTATATTGTTGATCCATGTACCATTTACTTTGATGCCTAATTGTTGCCCTTCGAGAGCTTCTTGGAAGATGTTTTCAGAGTAAACGTTAAACAGAAGTGGGGAGAGGACACATTCCTGCCTTACACCTCTAAGGATTTTCTGTGCCTTTGTAACTTCGTTATCAACTCTAACTGCAGCCGATTGGTTCCAGTACAAGTTTTCAATATTATCTTTCTGATCTATGTCAAGTTGCCTCATTATTTGAATGAGTTTATGATGTTGCACTCTGTCAAATGGTTTTTCGTAGTCTATGAAACACATCACTACATCTTTCCTCTGGTCGTGGGTTGCGACCAGTGCCTCTCTCGTACCGAGACCCCTTCTAAATCCGAATTGAGAGGATCCAATAGCGCCATTGCATTTTGTGGAAATTCTGTAGTGAAACACTTTCAGGAATATTTTCAGAGTGTGACTCATCAAGCTGATTAATCTGTGCTCTTCACATCTTGTTATGTTGTTCTTTTTTGGGAGTGGGATGAAAAGAGATGTAAGCCATTTGGTTGGTTTGGTTTTCCTGGGTTGTAAATTTGGTTGAAAAGCCCCTGAAGCATCTTAATACCTTCGTTATCCAATAATTTGAGCAGTCCAACAAGCACTAGATCTGGCCAAACCGTTTTCTTATGTTTCAAACTATTTATTGCTCTAGTAATCTCTTCTATTGCAATCGACGGTCCAGACAAATTATCCTCCAGGTTATCCTCTAACTGAGGTCTTTCATCTGCAAAGAGGTTGCCAATATACTGTTCCTAGATAGCTTTTCTCTGTGCGCTGTCTTCTGCCATTTGCCTCTGTTCATTTTGTATGTTAGAGAAAGTCCGTTTTCTATATACTCCAGCTGTTTCTTTTATTTTCTTGTACTCATCATGCTGCTCTTGTAAACGTTCCATCTCTTCGCAATGTTCCTTCAGCCATTTATTCTCTGCCGCTCTTATTGCCCTTCTTACAGTATTTTGCAACGTTATATATTTGTCTCGACTGCCCCGGTTCTTGTATTTCCTTCTTTCCTCAAACATTGCCAGTATCTCGTTTCTCATCCAGTCCTTCCTTTTGATCTTTTGCTTGTATCCTTCTCCTTCCTCACCGTATCCATCATCACTTCTTCCATGTCTTCCCACGCGATATCAAGATTCGTCTCCTCAGCCGATTGTGCCAATCTTTCATTCAATTTCTTGCTCACTTCAATTTTGATGCTTTCATCTTTAGGTCTATCATCTACCCTTGGTTCCTGTTTCCGTTTTCTCCCTTTAGTGATCTTTATTTTTATTTCCGCCATCAGAAGTACGTGGTCTGATGGGACGTCGGCTCCAGGGTATGTAGATGCTCTTGTTACTGATGTTCGAAAACGTATGTTTGTTGTTGTAGTCTACCTGGTTTCTAATTATATATTCATGATAGTCTACCGGGGCTCTCCATGTTCCATGTGTAAAGACGCCTGGGTGGTAACCTAAACCAAGTATTGGTTATTTTCATGTGCTCCTCTTGATAGAACTGGTGTAGCCGCCCACCTCGTCCGTTCCTCTCTCCCAATCCATAACGGCCTACTAGTTCATCTGGTATACCTTTTCCAACTTTGGAGTTGAAGTAGCCTAGTACGAGGTGCATTTCATGTTTTTTAACGTTTTTATGAATTAGCTGTCTCAGTTCTTCATAGAATTCTTCAACTTCATCTTCTGATGCGTCTGAGGTAGGGGTGTATTTTTCATGTGTTCCTCTTGACCGAACTGGTGTAGCCGCCCACCTCGTTCGTTGCTCTCTCCCAATCCATAAGGGCCTACTGGTTCATCTGGTATACCTTTTCCAACTTTGGAGTTGAAGTAGCCTAGTACGAGGTGCATTTCATGTTTTTTAACGTTTTTATGAATTAGCTATCTCAGTTCTTCATAGAACTCTTCAACTTCATCTTCTGATGCGTCTGAGGTAGGGGCGCATACTTGAATGATGTTAAGATTAACCGGACGTGCTTTCAATCTAAGTAATGCTATGCGATCTGAATGTAGGAGAAAGTTAATTACCGACGGGGATAGTTTTTCTGGAATTATTATTCCCACCCCCTTTCCGATGATTTTTGTCTTGCTTTCCTGAATAGAAGGAAACACATTTTCCCACATCTGGCCACCATGTCTCTGCCACCCCGAGGACATCTATTTTCCGCCTGTCCATCTCCTGTATTAAATTAGCCAACTTCTAAAGACAGTTACCGAGAAGTATATTCTGAAATATTACTTCAAGAGATACTGAGGTTCAGTTCTCTAACCTTATCTAGTGTTATTATTTTTGTAAAAGGCAGTCCTCTAAAGCCCTGCCAACCTTCTATCGCTTTCATTCTTGTTAATACCTAAAAATATGCTATTAAATTAAGGCGTTTAGGTTATTTATGCTAAGTTTATTGTATCTGCTTGTTAAACCCAGGGCAGTAAATTAATTAAAACTATTTAAACCTTATTATTGAACTTCTCGCCCCGATATATCGGTAAACTTGAGCTGAACTTTCCTTACTTGGCGCGGCTATATTTCTATTTATTTTATTCAGTAAATTCCTTTTAGTTCAGCATTTTGAAGACATTTTAGAAGTCTTCTATATTCCAGCTGCCAAGGGAATAAGCTAAGCGTAGTTTAGTGTAATATTTCCCTCATGTATAAAAAAATCCCATTAGAGGAGTGCAATTACCGGAAAATTACAGCGGTATTGCACTGAAGAAACCAAAAGAGTAGGGCGATAATTGCATCGTACGTATTCTATGGTAATTCCATTGTAAACTTACGATGACAGCGACAATTTATATATAACGTCAAAGTAAAGTCAAAATATATTATTAAAAATGTTTCGTTTCGGATTAAAAAAAAGAATAAAAATGTATTTTATAAAACCATGTCCTTATTCGGGAAATATTCGCCCTAATTACACTCGTGCATCGAAATAACCAGATAATTTTGCATTTGAGCCTGCTGTCTTAGAAAAACTGATAAAACACGGAAACAAGGATAAAATGTTCGTTGCAACCTACAATGTACGCACCATGAGATCGAAAGAACACCTGGAAGAACTGGAACATGAATTAGAAAATGTAAAGTGGAACATCATTGGACTATCCGAAACACACAACTACCAGGAGAAAAGATAACAACTCTAAAATCGGGTCATATACTATACCAGAAGGATTCTGACAATAATCATCATCTCGGTGGCGTCGGATTTCAGATCAACAAAAATATTAAATCAAAAGTTACCAAGTTCTGTGCCATGTCAAATCGAGTCATATCTATCATATTAAATTTGAACAATCGATATGACATGCAAATAGTCAACATTTACGCCCCAACCAGCGCGGGGGACGATGAAGATGTGGATCAACTATACGAAGACGTGACAACGGCAAAAAGGTCGGCGAGACCGCACTTTACAATCGACTTTAATGCTAAAATTGGAAGAAAAAAACGAGATGACACAGAATACGTTGGAGCTTACGGGCTGGGTGAGAGAAATGACAGAGGAGAAAGGTTGGTAAACTTTCTTAACGAGGAATCACTGTTCTGTTTAAACACATTCTTCAAGAAAAACCCTCAACGAAAATGGACATGGTCGAGCCTCAACAATACAACAACTAAATTCTGTAGCGACGTAACCGTCTTAAGCAGAGTAGATATAGGAAGTGACCATAGAATGGTAAGAGCATGTTTCCGCATAGACCTAAGGAGGGAATGGAATAAACTGATCAAGACAACGAGGTTCCCGACAAACGAGGAACTAGCAGCAAGAAAAGTGGGATATCAGAAAGAAATTGCAAAAAAATTACCACCAGTAGAAATCATTGACAATATGGATATAAACCAACTAAAGGAAACAATCAAATCATCCATTCATACAGCAACTAAAAAAATATGCTCAAAGGTAGTAAAACGGAAACATTCAAAACTAGGCGTCAATACCACCCAACTAATGAGGCAGAGAAGAGACTTAGAAAAGGGAACAGAAGAACACAGAGATTTGAACAAAATTGTGAGAAAGGCAATTCGTAAGGATGTAGAAGCCACAAAACAAAGTTCATTAAGGAAACAATTGAACAAAACAAAAACATGAGAGTTCTCGAATCAAAACTATCAAAGGGAAAAACCACGCTGAACAGACTGAAAAAAAAGAAGGAGTTATTGTATCGACCCAGAACAAATTGCCCAAATAATTGAAGATTTCTACACCGACCTATATAAATCAACAACACCTAAGACCAACAAAGACCAAATTGATAACAGGACAATACTAAACGTAGGGTCAGGAGATCTACCAGAAATAACATGCGACGAAATAAGAATGAAAAGAATGAAGAATGGTAAATGTCCTGGAGAAGACCACATTACAGCAGAAATGATAAGGTTCGGAGGAAAGTATTTGGAGGAAACACTCAAAAACTATTAAATAGATGATTACAAGAAGCAAAAATACCAAATTGGTATAATGCTGAGGTTGTGATTCTGTTTAAAAAGGGCGATACTGTAACATCGAAAACTATCGTCCTATTAGTTTGCTGTCACATCTGTATAAGTTATACACAAAAATTATTATACCTTACAAAAAACTTTGCCAACCCGCCGAACAAGCAGGATTTCGTAGTGCGTTCGGTACCATGGACCATTTGCAAACGTTACGGACCATAATACAAAAAACAACTGAATACAACGTACATGCATTTATAGACTTTCATAAAGCATTTGACTCAATCGAAACATGGACCTTCCTTAATTCCATGATAATGCTAGAATCGACTCAAGATACAATGCATTCGTAAAGGATTTATATAGAAACGCCACAATGCATGTTAAAATTGACGAAAGTATAAAAACATCTAAAATAAACCTAAATAGAGGAGTTCGACAAGGTGACACGATATCACCAAAACTGTTCACTCTGGCACTGGAAGATATATTTAAGGAAATGGATCGGAAACAAAAGGGTATAAAAATCGACGGATCGTATCTAAGTCACCTACGCTTCGCGGACGATATTGTTCTCATCTCCGAAGGAAATGATGCAACAACTAAATAAAACATCAAGAAAAATAGGGCTAAAAATAAACATCAATAAAACCAAGATCACAATCACATTCAATTATCATTATCTAAAGAAAACATTAAAAACATTGACCACTACGTATACGTAGGCCACCTCATTAAACTAGGAACGGAGAATCAAAAGTCGGAAATAACGCAAAAAGTGAAATTAACCTGGGCTGCTTTTGGAAAACTAAAATACGTTCTACAAAATCCAGACATTCCAATACATTTAAAACGCAAAGTTTATGACATGTGCATTTTACCAGTAGCAACATATGGCCCCGAAATAATGGCAATCACAAAAGGCAGTGCAGACCGATTGAAAACAACACAAAGGGCAATGGAGCGAACAATACTTGGAGTTTGCATAAGAGACTGGATCAGAAACGAGGAAATAAGAAGACGAACAAAGGTGACCGACGTAATCCGCTACATGGCCGAGATGAAATGGAGATGGACCAACAAAGTGATCCACTGGCGCCCCAGAGAAACAAGGAGAAGTTGAGGAAGACCGTAGAGGCGTTGGCTGGATGATATCAGGGAGGTCGCCGGTAGAAACTGGGCACAACTAGTTCAAAATCGACGGGAATGGAAAAGGCTCGGAGAGGCCTATGTCCAGGAATGGACAGGATAAGGTTGACAAAGAAGAACAAGAAGAAGAATGTTAAGTTATTGATCACAGCCTTGCTAAAGTACCAAAACTAGTGATATTTTTTGATTTGAAGTTTAATTGCAGTGGCAGTGATTACAAGGCCTAAATGGTATAGTTGATTATTGTAATTTCTAGTAACAACAAATAGTTGTTCACCGATTCCACCGCCACATCTTGCAAGAATCATTCAGGCAACCCCGAGACCGGTTTCTACCCTGTTAGGCGTCATCAGTCGGGACAAGAGTCTAGGTACAGACCCCGGCCGTTTTATTTAAAGCTTCAAACTCTATCCCGGGGTATTATGTATGGTAGTTTTGCATGACCCTCCGCTCGCTTCGCTCGCTACGGGGGCTCAATCAACAAGAACTAACCAAAACTAACCCAAGGCTAACCCAAACTAACCCTAAATTAAGATAAAAAGGTAAATTATAAAAAACAATAAAAAAAAAAGTTTGTCCCGACCGACGGGAATCGAACCCGCAGCGGCGGGACGAGACGCAAGCACGCTACCCTCTACACCACCGAGGCCTTGCAGAAACTTTGCTAGAACGTAGTGAAATATACATTTAATCAAAAACGTGATGCTGGTTGCATAACACGGGATTTGAAGCTTTAAATAAAACGGCCGGGGTCTGTACCTAGACGCTTCTTCAGTCGGGTTTTGCCTGAATGACTCTTGCAAAACGGGCAACTTAAATCAGTGAACCCGTCGTCCAGCGGCTTTTTTGCAACACTGGCGCCATCTGCAGATTGCAGTTTGAACACCAGATAGCACACTTGGAGTTCTTTTCCTTCACGATTTCTACCACTTTATCTGATTTATTTGGCGAACGCCGCTATGTCCGAGGCGCATTTAAAGATCCTTTACAGGCGTAGCCGACAATATCAAAATTAGCCTCTCCTATTGGTCGATCCATCTCGTATTACAATATTTCTTCATGATGCAATCAATTTCTCGCAAGAGCTCTCGTGGTGTAGAGGTTTAGATCGTTGGGTCTCACCTGGAAAACACGGGTTCGAACCTCGTTGCTTTTTTTCTTGATTTTGGGTATGTCTTGGGTTAGATTGGGTTAGCACCTGGTTAGTTTCCTTTTGTTGAGCCCCCGTAGCGAGCGAAGCGAGCGGAGGGCCATGCGGATCGACCAATAGGAGGGCCGATTTTGATATAGTCGGCTACGCCTGTAAAGGATCCTAAAATGCGTCCGAGGCAGCCTTGCTATCTGGTGTTCAAACTGCAATCTGCAGATGGCGCCAGTGTTGCAAAAAAGCCGCGCTGTACGACGGGTTCACTGAATTAAGTTGCCCATTTTGCAAGAGTCATTCAGGCTAAACCAGACTGATGACGCCTAACAGGGTAGAAACCGGTCTCGGGGGTGCCTGAATGATTCTTGCAAGATGTGGCGGTGGAATCGGTGAACAACTATTTGTTGTTACACTTGGAGTTTTTTTCCTTCACGATTTCTACCACTTTATGTAATTTCTAGTGTTAGAGTGTCAACATGAAACTTAATTACCATAGCAATTAATATAATAATTGTAATTTGAACATCAGCACTATACACTTTACAGTCCTACGTCACTCTGCTATATTAGCCGCTTCTGATTGGTGGGTTAACGTCACTTTAGAGTACTCTTAACTCTTAACGAATGGCCCCCCGCTCGCTTCGGGGCGCAACTAGTCAAAACTAACTGAAACTAACCCAAATTTACAAAAAGAAACAAACATAACCTCAAAAAAATCCGCCACCCCCCCACGCCTTAAAAAAGAACAAAACTACAAACGGCTGAGTTAGTCAGGCATATGTACAGCTGAATGAGCAGATAGCGAATATAGCTGGTTACAAGGTAACTTATTGTATACCTACAACTCTAATATAAAACATTAAGAGAAATAAATTATATATCGCCAACGTGCAGCCAAACCAAATATTATTTTGGGATAGAACAGATATCAGCTAAAAATATAAGTATTCCCATTAATTCAGCCCCGCTTTTGCGAAACATTCTGTATAGCTCTCGTTAATTTTAAAACGTGCATGTTGTGCACCTTTCACAATTTTTCAATCTTTGATAGCTAACAAGAATTACACACTAAATGAACATTGTATTATTTATAAATGGTTGATGTTAGTACTAGATGATAATGTATGTACAAAGGACAATGTTTCTTTTTAAACAATTAATTAAATCTTTAAGAATCCACTACTAAAAGTGTTTACCCATTCCAGTGCCAAAAATAACGGGTCAGTATTTTCGGGAAATTATCAGAATGCCACGGACCACCCGGTAATTTTTAACACGTGCTGAAGAATGAAGAGAAATAAATAAATAGTTAGGTTCGGTCGCACTTAGATCCTCTTAAAAAGTAGCCGAGAGTAAGCAGAACATTCCACTGTTATTTGATTCTTATTATACGATTCCAAGTAAATTGTGTAAGTGTTAAGTGAGAGACAAACAGAGAGAAGAACACAATGAAAGAATGCAAGCCAGAGAGAACATTTTAAGGTCAACACGGTGCAGGACACTTAGAGATTAACAAAGTCACTCTGAATTCAGAAGCCTAGAAAGCAATCGAATATGAAAATGCTTACAGTACTTAGTTTGCCGATTTTTTTACTATATTATTTGACATCGTAGATCTGGCTTCTCAAGACATCTAATATGAAGATTTAAGAGGTACTTTCAACACCGTTTCCGCAATATGATAAGATAATATGAGTTGGGTTATTAATAGAACTACCCACAAAAGTGGCAGTTTATTTTAATGAATATTTTATAGAAGAACCTCAAAAAATCTTAGGCAATTTAAGCAAAGAAAGGATATATCTATTAACAAATGTAATGATATTTTTGCATAGTATGAGCTTTGTGCCTTGAAGAAGACTTGAATACCAAAACACCAAAATACAAAAAATAAAAGATCTGGTAGACCTGATGATATTCTAGTATCCCTACCGCAGATGCTTGCATTAGATATTTAACATATCTCGTAAAAGGGCATTTTTCCAGTTCGTTATAAAATAATAAACTCATTCATTCCTCTGTTAAAAAAGAGGGATCCTGTTTTTTTTTTCTGGGAACTATAGACCAACTGCTTTGACTCCTTGTTTTTCGAAAATATTTAAAGAGGCAATGCTTGATACATAACATGCATATACCGCGTCAAAGTCTGAAGCTGATCACTGGGGAGTGATCCAACAAACCCCATTTTTACCCCTGTCAAACTAGGACCACCAGAGGAATGAGTCTGAGGCCGATGCTTCCAGTGGAAGCGGCCCTAGATGGTAGATAGGCCTACTCGCATCGTCCGGTGAAAGACCACCCCACCGGAACTGGGAAGCACTAAGTGGTTTTCCCAAATCACGTTCCACTTCCGCGCTGGTGTTCCCGGATTCCACAGTAGGAATATATGGACATGATGGTGCTTCCAGGATCAAAATATTTCGGAAGTAAACTCCCCGGCCACTCGGATCTCCGGGCGCTGGGTGGCCCTGGGAGCCCTTCATTCCGCATTTCACAGATAGCAAAGATACCGAACCAATTTAGAATAGATTTCTGCAACATAAGCGGCCTAAATACAAACATAAATTCGGTACACCAACATTTACAAGCAAATAGACCACACATACTAGCCCTTACAGAAACACAAGTATGTTCTACAACAACAACAACAGTGAACTACCCCTATCCTGGTTACGACTTACATACCCGATTTAGACATAAGTTCGGAATATGCCTTTTTGTACGAAGCGACCTTTCATGAACGGAGGGTGTAGGATGTATCATAATCGTTGTTTATCGTCCTCCGTCCGGAAGTTTTGCCCTTTTTTTGCACCTTTTTCAAGATTTGTTGATCTATGTTTCTAAACTGAATCATCACGTTATTGTGGGAGGTGATTTTAACGTAGATTTCTCAATGCCTAGTGGCAACCTAACCACCTTAAATGATCTTTTACATTGCTTTAAAATTATTGTCACCATAAGTGAACCAACAAGGGTGGCCCTAGGCTCAAGTACTTGCATTGATAATTTCTTGATTAATGATAGGTTAAACTTTAAAACAAATGTTGTAAACCTGGCAGTGTCAGATCATTACTCCCAATTTTTACTAATTAATTTGACATATTCAAATTCCAAGAGTTCAGATGTATTTGTGCATCGGCGAAACTTTTGTAACCGTAATACTTCACGTTTTATTCAATCTTTGAGGTCTGAGAATTGGTGTGACGTCCTTGCTGAATCATGCCCTAACATGGCCTTTGATGTGTTTTCTAACTTACTTTTATACTATTTTGAAACGTCTTTTCCTTTACAGCGTCGTCTTCTCAATGAGAAATTACAGAAACAATATAAGTTAAGTCCAGAATTGTCACGTTTGAAAGATAGAGTTACTCTTTATAGTGAATTATCTAAATATGATCGGCGCTACAGAGAATTGGCGGTATATTTGAATCGTCGATATCGGGAGGAACTGAAACTATCTAGAATTAAATATCACGACAATCAAATCAATAATGCACAAAATAAATCAAGGGCTGTGTGGTCAGTTATTAATAAGATTCAAAGGAAGGATGTGAGAAGGAGGGAAATAAAAATTGTTGACAATGGTGTAAGGTTGTCCGATGCGGTGATCGCTGATAATTTTAATGTTAGCTTTACTAATGTTGCGAATAACCTAGTCCCTACCAAGATCGACTTTGATTTTATTTATCAGAATGTTCCTTCTTCTAATAGAACTTTTTTTATGATGCCTATATGTGAACAAGATGTGCATGGCTTCATAGATAATCTTAAAAATTCCAATGCCTGTGGTGTGGATAATATATCGAATAATCTGTTGAAAAGATGTAAGGCAGAATTATCTGGGATTCTCGTTTTTCTCATTAATTTGTCAATTGTAAATGGAGTCTTTCCTGATAAACTTAAATTGGCTACCGTCATACCATTATATAAAAGGGGCGATCCAAATTTGTATACTAATTATAGAGCTATTAGTTTACTTTCGACTATTTCCAAGTTATTTGAACTTGCCATAAAAACACAGTTAACAAGCTTTTTGACTAAGAATAAGTTACTTTCAAGTCTTCAACATGGTTTTACCAAAGATAAGAGTACCGAAACAGCACTGTGTTCGTTCCAAAAAAAGATTGTTGAGGCGCTGGATGAGCGATTTTTGGTTTTGGGGATTTTTATTGATTTCTCGCGTGCTTTTGATTGTGTGCACCACGGTGTGCTGTTGGAGAAATTGTACCGCTATGGCGTGAGGGGAACTCCATTTAATCTTCTCAAGACGTACTTAGAGAACCGCTGGCAATTTGTGCAACTAAATGGTGCTGGGAGCAAAAAAATTCTTATTACTCAGGGAGTTCCGCAGGGATCTATACTTGGACCTCTACTCTATTTGATTTTTTCTAACGATATTATTGATTTTCTGAACATTAATTCTCATATCTATACAGTCTGTTATGCGGACGATACCAACGTTTTAATAATAGAAAATAATCTGAATCAGTTAAGGATTAGTGGTGAAAACTTATACCGCAGAATTATTATGTGGTCGGAAAAGAATTTCCTTAATTTAAACAAAAGCAAGACTACTGCCCTTTTGTACACTTTGTCTGGGCGACTTGATATCGATAATTTTAGGCTTTTCCAGGATGCAGCTAATCCTATCGGCTGTAGTAAAACCACACAAATGTTGGGCGTGACTCTTGACTTTCGGCTACAGTGGGATTCACACATAGACGTACTCTGTGCCAAATTACGTAGTGCCTGCTACGCTTTAAATTTTATGTCCCAGCACTGTAGTAGGGACACTCTTCTTACATTGTACCATGCTAGCTTTCATAGTCACTTGAGATATGGGATTCTTAGTTATGGTGGAAGTAGTCACGTTAATAGGGTTTTTTTGCTGCAAAAATATGCAATCCGAATAATGAGTGGTTTGACACGCAGGGAAACGTGTCGCGATGCTTTTAAGCAATTTGGAATTTTAACTTTCTATTCAACTTATATTATGGAGCTATGTATCTATGTTTACAGAAATAAGGATTTGTTCATTACTAATCATGCGCAGCACAATTACAATACTAGGAGTGGGGCTTTGTTGGCACCAGAAAAGCATCGGACAACAATGTACCAAAGAAATTATTATTTCAGATGTTGTAAATGTTATAATGTTCTCAGTGAACATATTAAAAATTCACCAAACGTTAATGTTTTTAAAAGCAGGTTAAGGATTTTGCTAGTCGGAAAGGCTTGCTACAGCTTTGACGATTTTTTTTGTTAAGGAATTACTAGGTGCTATAGGCTTGAATTGTTTTTGTATACTGTTGAACGTAATATGTATTAAATTTATTGGTTATTTTGAGGTCATTTTAACATTTTGACATTTTCCGCAGTTATTGTATGTTTCTGTACTTTTCAATTGAGGAAATAAAATTATCTTTATCTTTATCTTATCTTTATCATGTCACCGCGAAGAAACACTCGAACCGAACAACCTTGACGCCATGTGGCTCAGGTTCACCACAAAGGGATTGACCATGTTTATATGTTGTCTCTATCGCCCTCCGAGCGATAGAGCCTACCAAAGCTTTTTCTCAACACTAGCTACCACTTTTGACTCAATACAGGTCGATCACCCCAGTTCAGAAATAATCGTTCTGGGAGACTTCAATGCCCACAACACAAACTGACTCAAACATCACAACAAGACCGACAACGAAGGTAGAGAGGCTGAAGCATTCGCCATCAGCTGCGAGCTTACTCAACTTGTAGACGACAACTCGAATCTCAGAGAGGGGCGAATTCGCCGCCCTCCTGGGTCTCTTCAGACCTCTGAAAATCGCAATTATTTTGTCGAAGCGAGAAACGAATGCAAACGTGTGATCGACGAAACTAAGGACACACAAGGAATAACCTTTTGCAATGCCCCAGTGGTTCCAGGAATTTCTGGTCGGTAGCAAAGGCAGTAAGTAACAACTTTACAAAAAAGTCTCTCCCACCTTTGACGGACGAACGTGGCATCACGGCGACTACATCCAAGGAAAAAGCAAACATGCTCGCTAAAATGTTTTCATCGCACTCTACCTTAGACGTTCCCCAAGGCAAGACTCTCCCCACCATATCGAACATCAACACAACCATGGCAGAAGTCAAGTTTCATCACCATGATATTCGCAAATCCTTAAAGAAGTAGATACGCAAAAGGCATCAGGACCGGACGGAATACCTGCCATCGTGCTAAAGAACTGCGCCAACGAACTAACACCCGTTTTTTCCAGGCTTCTTTCTCTTTCTTACGGAAAAGGGATTTACCCATCCTCTTGGAAAGTTGCTCGAGTGCAACCTGTTCCAAAAAAAGGCAAGAAAACCACGCCCTCAAACTATCGCCCAATTGCCTTGCTTCCAATAATCTCCAAAGTCATGGAACGTGTAGTCAACCAGCAACTACTCAAGTACCTCGAGAACAACAGAATAATCAGCGATAATCAATACGGCTTTCGCAAAGAGAGATCGACAGGAGATATATTGGCCTATGTCACTCATATATGGAGTAGGGCAATTGAAAACTACGGAGAGCCTCGAGCGATTGCGTTGGATGTTTCAAAGGCATTCGACAGAGTTTGGCATGACGGACTGCTCAACAAACTGCCGTCCTTCGGACTGCCAGCTTCTCTCTGCGGCTGGCTTGCCAGTTTCCTCAAGAACCGATCCCTACACGTTGCAGTTGATGGACATATCTCGGACACATTCACCATCAACGCGGGCGTGCCTCAGGGCGCAATACTTTCACCAACTCTGTTCCTCATCTATATTAATGACCTGCTGATCGAAACGAATAATCCTGTTTACAGTTTTGCAGATGACAGTACTCTTGTCTCGCACTTTAGATCAGAAAAACCCTTACCAGCGACTGAGACTCATCACCGCAGACAGGAGCAGATTACAGCTATTAATCAAGACCTGGAGAAAGTTCAAACTTGGGGCGAACGAAATTTGGTCCAGTTCAATGCAGCAAAGACCCAAGCAGCAACGTTTACCAAGAGGGCCAATACAGCGGGCCCTGATATCATTATGGCAGGATAGATCGACCATTCCTTCATCCTCGTCAATCGGACTGCTGGGTGTCTCGGTCAACAGCAATATGTCATGGCATGACCATGTTGCTAACATCGCAAAATCAGCCTCCCAGGAGCTTGGTGCGCTATTTCGCAACAAAAAACTCTACACACCGCAGCAGTTGCTCTTGCTGTACAAAGCGCAAATAAGACCGTGCTTAGAATATTGCTCACATATCTGGGGTCCGGCACCAAAGCATACGCTAAAGCTGCTGGATTCCATTCAGAAGAGAGCTGTGTGTCTCGTTGGTGACCCGGAGTTGACCCGGAATCTGGATAGTCTGTGGCCGAGATGTATCTGTTTTACAGATACTTTCATGGCAGATGTTCCCAGGATTTGACTCGCATCATCCCGCCCCTGGCATCTCCTGTCAGACAGTCACGACAGACAACAAGAGCGCACCAGTTCGTCGTACAACTGGAAACACCTAGAACATCGCTTTACAAGAACTCCTTTGTCTGGCGCACTGTATCACTGTGGAACTCACTTCCAGGACATCTGTTTCCCACTAATTACAATCTACAACTATTCAAGAACCGTGTCAATCAACATCTTCGTACACACACCGCTCGTCGAGCGCAATAGGATCTCCCTTTAGTGTGTGTGCCACTGCCATAAAAAATATATGTGAGGATATCGAGAAACATTCGAAGCTAAACCAGCCACGTGACCTCTTCAAAAAAGTGAGGATGCTTTCAAACACATTTCAGCCTCGCTACCTCCACAGTAGGGACCAAAATGGCATTCGTCTTGCAACAGAATCGGAGATCGTAGAACGATGGCGTCAGTACTGTGAAGCACTTATGGCTTCCGAAAAGAACAATTCAGAAGACGGAAATGGCGCTGAGAGCTTCCAGGAACATGAACCACCAATATTATTAAAAGCAGAGGTGGAGGCAGCTCTTCGCAGAATAAGTATTCGCAATCGCCTACGTCGGACAACACTCTTAATGAAATGCTAAAGAACATCGGCGACAAAGGAACTCAGTTACCCCACCAAATATGTCTTAAAGTATGGAAGAATGTAGAAAATCAATATTTATTCCTATTCACAACAAAGGACCTAAAGATGAATGCGGCAACTGTAGATCTATCGTCCTCGTTAGCCACGTTAGCAGAGTCGCCATACAGGAAAGGCTGAAAAACTACCTACTACTCCAAATACCTCCAGAACAAGCTGGATGTTTACTTGGGAGAGGAACACGAGACCAACTAATGAAAGTTCAGGAAATAATAGAAAAACTTTATGCTAGAATGCTCTGACTCCTGGATTACAACAAAGCTTTCGACACGATCCAGTGAAGTCAGCTGTGAGGTATCCTGAACGAAATAGGAGCACCCAAACATAATGTCCATCTTATAAAGTCACTGTACGATAACAATATGGCACAGGTAAAGATAGAGGGTGAATACTCGTGAGAAAAGGTGTATGAAGACAAGGTTGTATTCTTTCCCCACGAGTTTTAACTGCTACGGTGAATGGATCATTAGAAAGGCCTTGGAGGACTGATGGGTCGGTTGGAGGAAACAAGATATCGAATCTGCGATAAGCCGACGATACTCATAATGGCCAGAAATGAATGAGCTTCTATAGCGCATAGAGGAAGCAAACTTAGAACCGGGTCTATGACTAAATAGATCAAAATGCTGTCTTATGATAGTGAACAGAACCAAGAAATTACCATCCTTACGACTCATTAACGACATCGAAATGAGTGATCATGCTATCTACCTCGACGCACGTATAATCAACAAAGGGGGAGGGGGATGTCTGAATCCGAAATCAAATGTAGAATTGGAATGGCCAAGAAAGCTTTGGATGGACCACAACACTCACAAAAACTGAAAACAAAACTAATGAAAGCAGCAGTCTTCCCCATAGCAACTTATGGGTCTGATCCATGGACTTATAGTTGCGACTATTGTCGCAGGAGATGCTAAGAATATCCTGGACAGCACACAAAACGAATATCTCCATCCTCAGAGAGCTAGAAATAAAAGATCATGAACGACTTCTATCAATCACACAACGTCGGATGCTTACATTTTCGAACACATTATACGAAAGGACGTGATGGAGAAGCTTATGATCCAAGGAAAAGCGGACGGCAAAAGACTGAGGGGCAGATCTCCTGTAAGGTTCATAGACCAAATAAAGGACCTCACGCATATGTGTACAGAAGCAATGCGAGCATTAGAAGACAGAGAAGAATGGTGACTACTGACACACCATAACCATGGATGAATCACAACGTTCGGGACCGAACTACGACTGGAGAGAGATCATCCGCTGTTTTGTCGTTTTTATCAGAGGTGAGGGCCCCTTTGGAATACGTTGTGATCTCAGCAGGGCGTATGACTGTGCAAACCGAAGGATCTTACATATAACTCATTATCTTGATTTGGTACTAAACCTCTATTACGGCAATTTCAACGTTTATTTCATATATGAAAGTAGACTAACTCTCGCGTTCAATCCACTTGAATCCAGTTTTTTTGCGTATGCGTAAGATGGAACTGACTTTAGGTGAACGCAGAGACGATGGCTTATTGCTGTGAAGTTAGACATGACTACATCCTTATTTATGTCATGATCTAAAGCCGCTTGGTTGAAGTCAACGTTAAAATATTTTGTAATTGACTTATACAGTTGCCCGGAAAGTTAATCCCAAGTATATACATCTTCATTTTTAATCCATTTTCCCAGGCCGCCGGGGTTCAACTTATCGAAATAAACGTAGTGAATGTCTGCTCCGTATGATCTCTATATTATATTACAGTTGTATTATAAAAAACCTTAAAAGAGACACTGCGTATATTCTTCCGAAACTTGAATGACAACAAGAAAACAAATATTTGGGTACAGCCTAAACTGAACTGAGACATTCCACCGCGGGCATACGGCTTTGTCTTTAAACAGTAAACGAGAATATTCTTAAATCATTTAGTGTTTCGTAATCTCGGTGTTTGTCCACTGAACATCTATTTGTATAATAAAAAGTACCGTCAGGCGTATTAACCGAGAACCGACATGCTTTGAACTGTCGCCTGACAAAATGGTTAAGTTTATGGGTTAGTTGTTATTGATACGAATGTGAGATGGACCAAGAAGAATGGGAGCGATTATTCTTTAAAAATATGTTTTCGTAACCGGTGACGAAAAACTCAATTCATCATCAATTAGATAAAAAAAACATGCAGAAGAAAAAACAGTTCAATGTCTAATCAATAATTGAATCCAAGCGAATAAGTGAAACATACAAAGATAGAAATATTTATCAAACTGTTGCCTATTACGCCACCTCAGTTGTAGGCTTTTTGAATAAGAGCGCTTCTGCTCTGGCCCCAGGGTGGAAATAGCACAACGTGCTAGTATAGTGACCCTAAAGAAGCTGAAAAACCTAACAGAAATGGAAAATGGTTTTTTATTTTATTTTTTTAATATTTGGCACATGCACAAAAGAGAGTCCTATACCGGAGGTAAAAATCATCCTCCCAATCGATTTTCCGGGGGGATGGCCTTGAACGAAGTTACTATCATGCTGGCAGAAAAACTGTAAATCTTGCCACTTGGAATATCCGTGGTCTTCTGCTGCGAACGGGAAAACACATAGTCGAACAAGAGCTGCAGCAATGCAACTTATATGAAACACATTGGAAAGGAAGAGGGCACCAAACTTGTCAACAATCAACTGAAACAACATATTCTTCTCTGGAAACGATGATAATGGCAGGAATGGTGTAGCTGCCGTACTGTTGGGCGACATGTACAAATCCTTAGCGGCCTACAACACAGTGAATGACAGAATAATAACCATCAAACTACACTCAAAACCAGTCCCCATAAACATCCTAAAAATATATGCACCAACATCTGAAGGTGATGAAGAGGAACTTGAAGCTTTCTACGGAACACTGGAAGACACGCTACAAACCATACCAATTAGAGAAATAACCTTGCTTATGGGTGACTTCAATGCCAAAATTGGAGACACTTCGGGGGACGATCATATCAGAACCATAGTTGGAAAGTACGGCATTGGTGTACGTAACTGAAGAGGTGCAAGAATGATAGACTTTTGTACTGAAAATAACCTTACAATCACAAACACGATGTTCGAACAGCATATTCACAGGCTATACACTTGGACATCTCCAGATGGCAATCGCAAAAACCAAATTGACTATATTTTAATAAGATCACGCTGGAGATCGTCCGTAACCAATGCAAAGGCATTGCCAGGTGCAGATTGCGGGAGTGATCAGATCACAAATTACAGCTAGCTCGTTTTATCTTAGCTGCGGAATCCGCAAATTCAAAAAACGTCAAGAAAACTGCAAATCACTGATAGACAATTGTTTGAGGAAAGATTTAAAGCAAAAACCTCAAATGAACCTCTCCTACAATCCGAAACCTCCACAGCCAGCGAGAAATGGGAAACCACCAAGAAGATAGTCCAAACAATAATCGATGAACCCGTAAATCAATCTCCGAGAAAAACAACACTGGATGACGACCGATACACTAACAATTGTGGAAAACAGGCGACAACTTATAATAAGTTGCTTAAACTCAGCAGAAGAACGCCAGCGATATGCACAACTTAGTCGACAAATACAAAAAGGATGCAGGACAGACAAAAACAACTATATTCAGGAGATTTGTAGAGAAACACAGATACATTCAGATGGCAACAATACAAAAGATCTATTCAGACTTGTCCGAAGGATTAACAAACAGTTTGCACCACGCACGTGGGCAATTCAAAATGAGGCAGGGGAAAAGATCACAGATATCAGAGAGATACTAGACGTTTGGAAGATTTATTGTGGGAACCTGTATAAAGACAAAACCACAGAAGCAAACCTTGACGCACAAGTAAGACAGGAACCCCCAATTCTTAAAGATGAAGTCAAAAACGCCACAAAAAGACTCAAAACTAAAAAAGCACCCGACATCGATGGGATATCGGCAGAAATGCTTAAGACAATGGGTGAGAGCGGTGTAAATGTTATGCACAAAATTTGTCAGGATATCTGGGAAACTGGATGTTGGCCTTGCGACTGGACTACTTCCTCGTTATCCCACTTCATAAGAAAGGATCTAAAGAAAAGTGTGACAATTACAGATTAATAGCTCTGTTGTCACACGCCAGCAAAGTCCTTCTCACTAAAATTAATGAACGGCTGAAAGCTTTTCTACAGTGGCAAGTTCCTCCAGAACAAGCAGGTAGAGGGACCCGCGAACATATACTCAATATTCGGCAAATTATTGAGAAAAGTCGGGAGTTTAACAAACCCTTATACATGTGCTTCGTGGAATATCGCAAAGCATTCGATAGCTTAAAATGGGACAAATTATGGACTATACTATATGACATGGGAACCTCACAACAACTGATATTCCTCATAGCCAAACTATATACATCTAATGAAGCCGTGGTACATGTTGGGAACTTTTTATCGGACAGATTGACAATACCAAAAGGCGTCAGGCAAGGATGTAACTTGGATACTGAAAGACTGGACCGGTAGAGTCTCTATTGGCGGAACCAAAATTAACAATCTCCGAGAAGTAGATGACACCGTCCTACTAGCAAATGATCCAGAGGAACTAAATACCCTGATTAGGAGACTTGAAATACAAAGCAGAGAATATGGTCTAGATATCAACCATGAAAAAATAAAAATCATGATTGTAAACAGGGAAGATAATAATAGACCAAGAGATAAAACGCAGAACAGAAATAGAAAGGGGAGCAATGAAAAGCCTGCAGAAAAAACCTGGAAAGACAGTGCTATCACCCTAAACACCAAAAAGAAAATAGTTGAAACTCTAATATTCCCAAAATTTCTTTACGGAGCGGAATCGTGGACCATGAAAGCACAAGACCGTAGAAACATAGATTCATTCGAGATGCACTGCTGGAGAAGAATACTTCGAGTCTTATGGACGGCAAGAAGAATAAACGAGTCTGTCCTTAGGGAAATTAAGGAACCGCGCGACTATCCCAACTAGTGAACACCAAGCTACTAAAATACTTCGGCCACGTTACAAGACGCAATAACGATGATTTAGAGCAGTTGGTTGTCTATGGCAAGGTGGAAGGAACTAGACCGAGAGGTTGTTCCCCAAGATGGTCTGACCGAATAAAAGAATGCACTGGGACAAGTTTTAGAGAAGCTGCTTGCAATGCAGTGAATAGGGATAAGTGGAGAGAAGTAGTAAGGAAAGCTGCAACACTACATTAGAATCGACTATGTAATCACTACCCTTCTATCAAGAAGGAAAGACGAAGAAGATACCGTGAGTTTTGAATTGACTTTGACAAAATGACAAGAACAAAGAGGAATGCGTGTTGGAGGTGTTATATACCTACAATTTATTATTGTGTGTTTGGGAAGAATTCAATGATTTTTGTTTAACTGTTAATTTTTAAGTGTCCCTTATCAGCTTTAACCAAGTGTTCTTAAAATTAACAGAAGCTGAAGCAACGTATTCATGGTTACGGTTGAAGCTACTGGTTACAAAAGAGTAGGCGAAGTGGCACGGACGGACAGACGACAGACTCGACGAACCAAAGCTGACTATTGAAGTTCCCCAAGCCAGAGAATACCGTGAAAACCAGCAAGCGAAGATTTCCGTGAAATCCAGCAAGCGACGTCAGACCTGGCTGGAACATCGACGATGTCCCCAAGCGCAAGGGAGGAATAAGTGCCGAAACCCTAAGCGGGCGGAGAAGGGTGACAGTGTATGTCCATACGGAGTACAGATGAAGTTTCAG
This sequence comes from Pissodes strobi, assembly GCA_016904865.1. Lineage (NCBI taxonomy): Eukaryota > Metazoa > Arthropoda > Insecta > Coleoptera > Curculionidae > Pissodes > Pissodes strobi. Next base: position 33,620 of record JAEQML010056153.1, read on the forward strand.
CAACCATGGAGCACAATGGAGGTGGAGCTATCAAATATCATGACACTATCGGTGTCGGTAATAAAGAGGTTCGTTTAGAGGTGGCGAATAGTGATTCCATTAAGGTCAGGGATCACTCTGAGGCGTTCGCGAAGTGAGGACGACACATAAATAAGAGAGGACTTATACATCAATAGAACGGATGGCTTAGAGCAATATTGGAGATAACATCAATGCGAGAGGACGTCATAACCATCTAGATGGCAAACACTTAGTCCAGAGAGGAGCCAACTGATATATATGTTACATAAGCCATTACTCGGTTGGACAACTAGGATAGGGCGGTACACATCGCATTCATCCCTCATCCTAGTTGGAAAACTTCTGCAGCATCTCATGCATCATCGCTGTGGAAGAGAGAAGCCACAGAGGACCCACTTTTAACAGAGAGAGGCGCATCGCTTAGATACGAGCAGTGAGGTTTAAGAAGATTAAAGATGTCGTTTAGACAGGGTAAATGGGATTCAGTAGAACAGCGAGATCTAGTTCCTGCTACAAGGAGTTTTAGTGGGTAGTTTCTTCGGAAGACTGCCGCACTACCAACCGCTATATCGGGGAAGGTGCATGCTGGCAAATACGTGATTTGTAAAATTGTGTATTGTTAATATAGGTTTGGTATTCTTTTATATGTATTGATGATGATCTACAGGTTTATATATATAGAAATTATTAGGTACCTTGACTCGAACCAAGCAGCCATCAAGGAAGCAACACTTGAAAATGCCAACTGGGATGTTGGCGAAACGTCGTGAGATAACCATTTCTACTGACGAACAGATTGAAATCCGGAATAACACTTTTGTTCATTCTACCATCCGTGAAAACCTACGTTACAACATTGAACACCTCTACGGGGAGGAGACCATCAAAACAGTTAG
>MU191606.1:0-33510 GCA_016904865.1 Pissodes strobi
GCCCCATACTTTCAGCAAGCTTCACCTGACTGTATTATTCAAAACATGACATGGAAACATTCGCTAGTAATAGTGTGAAGCGTTAAAACATACAAACATATAAACAACAACTAAAAATCACAATGTGTCCTATAAAAAGAGTATCGACTGCCTAATCCCTTGGGTATTATTTTTAATCCACAAATTAATGTTTCTCTTTATAAATCTAATTTATTTTTGTTTAACCTGCATGGGCAACATGCTTAGAATTTTAGAAGCCACAAATGTTAAGACACCTCTGGGTGTCATACTGTCTGACAGGAGTTGCCAGGGGCGGGATTATGCGGGCCAAATCCTGGGAACATCTGCCGTGAAAGTATCTGTAAAACAGAAACATCTCGGCCACATGTCTGCGATGTTCCAGACTATCCAGATTCCGGGTCAACTCCGGATCGCCGACGAGACGCACAGCCCTCTTCTGAATGGAATCCAGCAGCTTTAGGGTATGCTTTGGTGCGGGACCCCAGATATGTGAGCAATATTCTAAGCACGGTCTTATTTACGCTTTGTAGAGGAAGAGCAACTGCTGCGGTGTATAGAGTTTTTTGTTGCGAAATAGCGCACCAAGCTTCTGGGAGGCTGATTTTGCGATGTTAGCAACGTGGTCATGCCAGGACATATTGCTGTTGACCGAGACACCCAGCAGACACCCTTGTGGTCCGATTGACGAGGATGAAGGAATGGTCGATCCTGCCATAACGATGTCAGGGCCCGCTGTATTGGCCCTCTTGGTAAACGTTGCTGCTTGGGTCTTTGCTGCATTGAACTGGACCAAATTTCGGTCGCCCCAAGTTTGAACTTTCTCCAGGTCTTGATTTATTGCCGTAATCTGCTCCTGTCTGCGGTGATGAGTCTCAGGCGCTGGCAAGGGTTTTTTTCCGATCTAAAGTAGGAGACAAAGGTACTGTCATCTGCAAAACTGTAAACAGGATTATTTGTTTCGGTCAGCAGGTCATTAATATAGATGAGGAACAGAGTTGGTGAAAGTATTGCACCCTGAGGCACGCCCGCGTTGATGGTGAATGTGTCCGAGATGTGTCCATCGACTGCAACGTGCAGAGAGAGGCTCTTAAGGAAACTGGCAAGCCAGCTGCAGAGAGAGGCCGGCAGTCCGAAGGACGGTAGTTTGTTGAGCAGTCCGTCATGCCAAACTCTGTCGAATGCCTTTGAAATATCCAACGCAATCGCTCGAGACTGTCCATAGTTCTCAATTGCCCTACTCCATATATGAGTGACATAGGCCAATACATCTCCTGTCGATCTCTCTTTGCGAAAGCCGTATTGATTATCGCTGATTATTTTGTTGTTCTCGAGATACCTGAGTAGTTGCTGATTGACTACACGTTCCATAACTTTGGAGATTATTGGAAGCAAGGCAATTGGACGATAGTTTGAGGGCATAGTTTTCTTGCCTTTTTTTGGAACAGGTTGCACTCGAGCGACTTTCCAAGAAGATGGGTAAATCCCTTTTCCATAAGACAGAGAAAAAAGCCTGGAAAAAACGGGTGTTAGTTCGTTGGCGCAGTTGTTTAACACGATGGCAGGTACTCCGTCTGGTCCTGATGCCTTTTGCGTATCTACTTTAAGGATTTTGCGAATATCACGGTGAGAAAACTTGACTTCTGCCAGGATAGTGTTGATGTTCGGTATGGTGGGGAGAGTCTTGCCTTGGGGGACGTCTAAGGTAGAGTGCGACGAAAACAGTTTAGCGAGCATGTTTGCTTTGTCCTTGGCTGTAGTCGCCGTGATGCCACGTTCGTCCGTCAAAGGTGGCAGAGACGTTTTTGTAAAGTTGTTACTTACTACCTTTGCTACCGACCAGAAATTCCTGGAACCACAGGGGCATTGCAAAAGTTTATTCCTGATCCTTTGATTCTGTTTGTCCTTAGTTTCGTCGATCACACGCTAGCACTCGTTTCTCGCTTCGTTGCGATTTTCGGCGATCTGATTTTGCTGCCAGTACTTGTAGGCATGCTGTTTCCTACCTACAGCTCTTTCGCATCTTCTGTTGAACCAGAGCTTTCCTTTTGATGGTAACTTGATGGAATTTGGGATGTATGCTTCCATTTCTGAGGAGATTACTTGCGTGATCTCTTCGCAGCAGACTGACGGGTCATCAGTGCCAAAGCAGACGTCGAGCCAAGGAAAATCTAGGTAGAAGTCCCTTAGATCGTCCCAGTTTGCAGAATTGTAATGCCAGATTTTGCGAGGCAATGGTGGATCCTTCTGTATGGGTGGCAATTCACAAACCGTTGTAATAAGCTTGTGGTCGGAGGTACCTAATGGCGGACCAACTGTAACCTTGCACTGGTCAGGATTGGTGGTCAGAAAAAGATCCAGGAGGGCGGCGAATTCGCCCCTCTCTGAGATTCGAGTTGGTTCGTCTACAAGTTGAGTAAGCCCGCAGCTGATGGCAAATGCTTCAGCTTCTCTACCTTCGTTGTCGGTCTTGTTGTGATGTTTGAGCCAGTTGGTGTTGTGGGCATTGAAGTCTCCCAGAACGATTATTTCTGAACTGGGGTGATCGACCTGTATTGAGTCAAAAGTGGTAGCTAGTGTTGAAAAAAAGCTTTGGTAGGCTCTATCGCTCGGAGGGCGATAGAGACAACATATAAACTTGGTTAATCCCTTGGCGCTGAACTTGAGCCACATGACGTCAAGGTTGTTCGGTTCGAGTGTTTCCTCGCGGTGGCATGAAAGGTCGCTTCGGACAAAAAGGCATATTCCGAACTTATATCTAAATCGGGTATGTAAGTCGTTACCAGGATAGGGGTAGTTCACTGTTGTTGTTGTAGAACATACTTGTGTTTCTGTAAGGGCCAGTATGTGTGGTCTATTTGCTTGTAGATGTTGGTGTACCGAATTTATGTCTGTATTTAGGCCTCTTATGTTGCAGAAACCTATTCTAAATTGGTTCGGTATCTTTGCTGTCTGTGAAATGCGGAATGAAGGGCTCCCAGGGCCACCCAGCGCCCGGAGATCCGAATGGCCGGGGAGTTTACTTCCGGAATATTTTGATCCTGAGAGCACGCACCATCATGTCCATATATTCCTACTGTGGAACCCGGGACCACCAGCGCGGAAGCGGAACGTGATTTGAGAAAACCACTTAGCGCTTCCCAATTCTGGTGGGGTGGTCTTTGACCGGACGATGCGAGTAGGCTTATGCATCTACCACCTAGGGCCGCTTCCACTCGAAGCATCGGCCTCAGACTCATATACCTTTGGCGGTCCCTAGTCTGACAGGGGTAAAAATGGGGTTTGTTGGTTCACTCCCCAGTGATCAGCTCCAGACTTTGTACTTTGGTGTTAGTGTTAGTATGTTTAAGCGAATAAAAAGGGGACGACAGGAGTCAAGAGGCTTTGATTTGCAAATATACCGGAGTGCTCTTTTCTGAATAACAAACAAACTCTGAATCAAATAATTACTTGCACTACCCCAAAACACAATCCGATAGCGAAGATGTGACTCCAACAATGCATGATAGACTGTCTTCCCCGCTTCCGGACCAAGTTCCTGGACACATACCCTCACTGCGAAACAGCCAGATGATATTCTACCAGCCAGAGTAGAAATATGAGAAGAAAACCTAAGTTTATCATCAATAGTTAGACCCAGAAATTCACAGTGAACTGGGAGGTCCCCTATAGATATGTTCTGAAGGTTGCACTTAAAGGAAAGTATTTTAGTTTTTCCAGCATTCAAAGTTAAACGGTTGGAGTCACACCAGGATTTTATGATAAGAAGATCATTCAGTATGGATTGGTGAAGCGAAACTGGGTCTTGATTGTGCCACAGAATGGTGGTATCGTCAGCAAATAAAGTAAAATCACCATTGATTTGAAGTTGTGCCATATCATTTATATATATCAGGAATAAAACAGGACCCAAGACTGAACCCTGAGGAACACCGTCGCTTATGGCCTTAGATGACGAGCACTCAGACTCCCAGGTGACCCGGTGACTACGTCCTGTTAAAAAGGAAGTAAACCAAGATAAGGAAACCCCTCGAAAACCATAGCACCTAAGTTTTTTTTAGCAAGATATCATGACTAACGCAGTCGAATGCTTTAGAGAGGTCGCAAAAGCCGACTGCCGCTGTTTCGTTTTTATTAATGTAATGGTACAAGTCCTTCATGAGATGATACATAGCATCGGTCGTACCCAGTCCCTCCTGAAAACCAAACTGACTTAAGCTTAGGATCTGGTTTCTCTGTAAAAAGGATAGCATTCTCAACTTTACCAGTTTTTGTATCAACTTGATAGTGTGGACAGCAGAGATATCGGTCGAAAGTTCGATGGCTCCCTTAGAGAACCCTGCTTATGAATAGGAATAACCTTTGCTTTTTTTAAACAGGGTGAGAAGGACCCAGTCTGCCAAGAAACATTTATCACCTGTACCAAGGTTAACAATGCAACTTCTGGCAGATTCAAAAATATCCCGGCAGAAAGACCATCCCCACCACAACTATTTTTATTTTTAATAGAGTGTAAGGCCTTCTTAAGTTCCCCAAGGTCAGTTGGATGAAAGAAAAACGAGTTTGGGACCGCTACCTCAGACAAGTACTCAAGAGGATCATTTAATGGATGTAAATTATTTTGGAGGTTTGATGCAATACCACAATAGTAATCGTTAAGGCTATCCAGAGACATTACAGGAGAACGAAATGGTCTAACTACTTCGATGACGGATGTCATTTACTATTTTCCAACTTTCTCTGTTTCTATTCCCAGAGTTATATAATCGGTTTGAATAGTAGGAATTTTTAGCCGCTTTAATTAAGTGGCGATAAAGAGAGCGGTATTTATTAAAATAGTTATGATACCATTGACAATCAGTGAACTTACGAATACTATATAAGGAACGCAAGTTTCTAGAAGATATTTTCAAACCTTTGGTGAACCAGGATTTATTGGATTCCTTTTTCGGTTTTATTTTTTTAATTGGAAAAGCTTGGTTGAACAGACTTACAATTTCAGAATGGAAGGCACCTACTGAGTCCGACTGAGTAAGGACAGTTTCCCAGTTAACAGAGGAGCATAGCGAGTAGAAGTTCTGATAATTCTGGCGTCCAAAAATTCTACCATACCGTGGTGCCCCGCTAGCATTGTCCAATATGTTACCACTTATATTACAGAGAACAGCCTCATGATCTGACAAAGCAGCACTGACGACAGAACAACTAACTACCTCGGGGCTAAAAGTAGAGCAGATATAATCAATAGTTGAAGATGATTGGTGTGTTATGCGTGTTGGTGACTTTACATGCATTTGCAAATTAAAACACTCCAACAGATGACACAATTGCGTTGCAGAAGGGGAAGTCTCTTCGTCATAATTAATGTTGGAATCTCCTGCCAAGATTATAGATGCAAAACTGGAAATTTCTGACAAGATTGATTCTAAACCAGCAAAAAATATTTCACAATTGGAAGATGGAGAACGGTATATGCATATTATATATAAATTTTGACTCGTTGACAAAATTATAACAAACTCAAAGGACATTTCTGATAAAAGATAATCAAATTTAGTAACAGGACGAAAATAATTTCCCTCCAAGAACAGTTCATGTAGTAAAACCATACAGCCGCCATGAATCGATTCTTATCTACAATACTTAGATAAGACAACATACTCTGCCACACTTAAAAGCTCCTCCTGCTTTAACCAATGCTCAGATAGTAGCACAATATTTGGTGAGTTGTGATCATTTAGAATGATGGAAAGTTCATTGGTTTTGTTCCTTAAAGACTGAACATTCCACAGGAATATGGTAAGATCTTTGTTGCTTGCTATGAGGCTACTGCTTTTTGCGTTAAGTGGCTTAAAAAGATTGACTGAGTTCCGTACTTAGATCTGTATCATTCCTTGAAGCATCATGGTAATTTATATTGCGGATAGATTCTGGATGCACTGAACATGACGTATCACTCTCCATGGAACTGATCGGTGAGGAGCCGGTAGAGTCTATAGAAAATATCAAACAGTCCACTAGGTATTCTGCAATATGGTATTTTTCTACTGGACCAGGTGATATAATAGGGACAAAGTTGGCATTAGGGACCCTATGTAAGCACCTACCCAAAAGTAGATTTTGGGCAGCAATCCTTTTATTTAAACCTGGTTGATTAAAGCCTCTTGGTGAACTGACGATAATCAAGTTTGTGTGTGTCAACTTTCCCAGTCTCTCGGAAATAGCTTCTAAGCAAGGCAGCTTTTCTCTGTAAATATCCTGGTCATCAGAAAACAGTATCACAAAATCATCCTTGGTAAAGCGATTGGTGCCATAGCTCAGACTCAGGTCAAGTATCCCTATTATGCCCAGTTTTCCTGTCATCTGGCAGTTAATATCGAATTTGCCTTCTGTGAATCTTTTAAACAAAGAGAGGTACCCCTGAGTCTGAAAACCAGCGATAAAGAAACGGTTTCTCGGCGCGCTTGTATGACCAACATCAGAATTACCTGTCTGAGGGTCCAAAAAACTGGTGATTCTATGGGAGTTGCCTACTTGTGCACAATTTTCCAATATAGCTAATTGTTGTTTTAAGACTTTTAGTTCCTTCATATAGCCACCATTCTCTCTTTCCAGAACATCAATGCTGACTATCATGTTTTTGTTCAGATCACTTAACTTCTTGATCTGGGTATTTAAGCATTCTTCTAGCTGGGTACTGGTTATGATGTGCTCCTTCAGCTTCGCTTCCTCCTCTTGAAGATTCAGTAGGGAGGTACGTAGTGTTTCGATTTCATTTTGTTGCTGTTCAATTTGAGCCATTAGCTTCTTCTCTGCTTCGTAAACCATGTCATCAAAGGCTACACTACACTATTTCTCTGGAGCCGTTTAATATGCTTGTCTCTCGCTTCCAGATCAGCTTTGAGCTTTTCAATAGAAGCATTCAATTCGTTCAACATTTGGTCATTGCCCTGTTGCCGTTCTTGGCATTTTGTTGAGCAAATGATCTTATACCCTCCTATCTTAATTACGTCATTAAATCGTTCCAAACAGCTAGTATGAAACATGCCCAAGCATACAGTGCAGCAGAAGTTTGCATAATTCTTATTTTTACAACAAGTGAAAGTTTTTTGCTAACTAAATCACAAGTTAGCACCTAAATAAGTTAAATAGTATTTAATACGCAATTATGTCAGTAACAGACCGTCGAAATTTGAAAATATTAAAAACGCTTTTCTTTTTTTCTTTTTACTTTCATAATAAAATACCCTAATTAATACCAATAAATATGTACAAATAACACGCAGCCAACATTAAAATATCACAACAATCTATCTGTGTAAAACCCGCTCATATCATAATATGCCTTACACAAAAGAAGTTCCTTTACGGATTTTCTAAAAAGTCTAATTGAATTATTAGCCCTAATATGAACTGGCAGGTGGTTAAACATTTTTTGCCTTCATATATCATGGTCAGTTCCTTAGTCGGTCGAGGAAGGGGGAGGGGAAGGTTTGAAGCCTGGCGAGTTTGGTGGCGGGCCTCGCTATCCCGGGTACTTGTAGATGGTCGATTTTTGTAGACCAAAGATGTTGTCTCCAGAATGAACAGAGAAGTAAGTGTGAGAATCTTCAGTGATATAAAGTAAGGCTTACATGATTCTCTCTGATTTAAGCCAGCGATGAAACGAATGGCCTTTCTTTGCAGAACGAACAGTATATTCAGCAGATATTCCATATCTGAGATGCGATTCAAATAATCCAAAGTACACCGTTCGAGCTGTTGCCTGTCCAAGTTCTTCCCTGATTGACCTTATAGCAAAGCCCCCTGAAGACAGCCTTCTACTGAACAGCATAATGTGCTCCTCAAAAATGGACAGTCCCAAGAATTTTGTCACTCCCTCCTCCCTTAGTGGATCACTTTCCAGTTGCAACCCCCGCATGTCGCACCTGAATCCCATCACGTTTGTCTTTCCTGCGTTGAATGTAAGACGGTTTGAGTTGCACCACTTTTTAATTGCAAGAAGGTCCGCAGCTATATTCTCTTTCAGTTGTTCAGGATTATCGTTATGCCACACGACAGAGCTATTGTCAGCGAGAAGCGTAAATTCTCCCGAAATGTGAATTTGAACCAAATCAGAAATAGAAGGGGTCCCAAAACTGATTCCTGCGGAACGTCGCAGGTAACACCTCTGGTCACATGTAACCACTCACTGACTGCGACCTCCAAGGTACGATCGGAACCAAGCAAGACTAGGGCCCCTAAATCCATTTTTCAAGCTTCATGAGCAGTATTCGATAGTCGACGTTGTCAAACGCCTTGGAAAGGTCACAAAACACTGCAGCCACTACCTGTCCCTGATTCATATAGGTATATACTCTCCCCAGAAAGCTGAAGATGGCATCGTGGGTTCCTTTTGAGCTCTGGAATCCAAATTAATTCGAAGAAAGTAGAGCACGTGACCTAAGGTAATTCCACATTTTTACCTTTACAATTTTTTCAATGGTCTTTGCCAGGGTGGATAAAAGGGAAATGGGGCGATAGTTTGATGGTCCTTCCAAGTCTCTACCCTTATGCAATGGTATAACTATCGCAGAACTCAAACAAGCAGGAAACACTCCTCTGGACCAGAAGTCATTTATTGCCCATGCTAAGGCCTCCAAAGCATTGTCTGGCAACCTAAAAAGCACTTCGGCCGAGATTCCATCCCCTCCGCAGGGTTTCTGGTTCTTAATTCCCAGAAGAGCATCTCTAACTTCTGCAGCATGAGTGGGGAGGAAACCGAATGATTGTGGCACAGACACATTTGTCATATAAGAGAGCGGGTCATCCGATGGAGGCAGTTTCTGAGTCAAGCTCTCAGCTATAGTGCAATAAAAGCTGTTTAGTGTGTTGGGATCAATGTAGACATTTTCGCTGTTGTGTCCCGATTTAGCACGCAGTTCATTAATTATAGACCAGCTCTCCTTCTGCTTGTTATTAGCTCTTGTAAGTCTGCTTTGATAGTAAAGCTCCTTAGCTTTATAAGTTTCCGATATATTCTGCGGTATCTATTACAGTATGCAACAATGTAATCATTGCAACAGAATTTCTTCATATAGTTGAGCGCACGCAGATTAGCTCCAGACAGCCTTAAGCCTTGAGTAAGCCACGGTTTATATGCTTCTTGGGTTTGTGCTTAATCCAACGCAATGGAAAGGCTCGGTCGAAGACATCAAGCAAGATGGAATGAAACGAAGTAATTGGTTCCGGGGACAGACGCACACATAGGTAACCAATTCACAAAGAGTGTGTAGTTCTCCCTGAAGTTGCTGGAGGGAATATCATTGATGAATATCAAAAAAAGAATTAGCCCCAGAATCGAGCCCTGGGGAACACCTATATCAACACTCCTCTCTGCAGACGACAGTGTCCCCACCCTAACAGTTTGAACTCTATAAGTATGACCGAATAAGTTCTATGCTATTCGCATTAAATCCATAGTATTCAAGCTTACATATCAATAGGTTGTGATCCACACAATCAAACGCCTTACTCAGCTCACACAGCAACACTGCGCTGTACTGTAGGGTCTAAAAAGAATATAAAATTCTTGAAATTAAATCAAATATGGCTAATACAGTGTTCTTGCCCCCACGAAATTCGTACGGGCCCCCAGAAAAGCACCCATGCCTCTCAAAAAATTCCACCATCCTCAGAGCCATTGACTTTTCAATGACCTTGGAAACTATTGGCAGAAGAGAAATTGGTCTATAATTGGAAGCACAGCTTTTATCGCCATGTTTGAAAACTGTAACAACCACAGTTCTCTTCAGAATGTCAGGGACAATACTCTCCTGAAGACAAAGATTAATTAGTTTATATCCTTTTCAACAATCTTATTTATGGTCTTATTGATAATGTCCCACATAGTTTTTTGGGGATTTTTTGCTGAACCAATGGCATGTCATTTGTTTGGACCCTTGACGCTTGAATAGCATTCCCTTAAGTTTTCCTGAAAGATTTATAGCTTTCAATATCAGCAGGTCGGTTGTACTGCCGACTTATTTCATCCAGGAGCCTCAAATGATCGCGCATTCCTCTCAAATTCTCAGTGAACCAAGAAGTGTTTCCTGGTTGGTTTGATCTAGAAAAATAAGTTTTTTTGAGGAAATGCTTTGAAATAAGATATTTCTAAAGCGTGCATGAATTTAGTGAACTTCTGGTTGATATCCATGTTTTGGTCATTTATGAAATCGAAACAGACTTCCTATATGAGATTGTAAAACCTCAATAGACCCACCTGTGTAATAGGTCTGCATATCCTGGTCTCCTCTACAGGAAGAGGTATCCCATCAGTAGATGCCCTGAATGTCAGCAGCTCGATGTTCTGAGCAGACAGGTCATCTGTAGAAAAATTGACAAATGCATTGTCTAGACTTGAATCTAGTCTGGTTGACTCAAATATGGTTCGCTCAAAGCCAAAACCTCTCAACAAATCACAAGGCAGAACTGCCTCCCCCTGTACTGTACCAAAATGCACATTGAAGTCCCCAGTTATAATTATTTTGTTATACTTATTGCCTATTTTTAATAGAAGATCTTCCATACCTGTCAAGAATGTGTCAAAAGTGGCCGGACGGGGACCTGTAAACTGCAACAACACATAAATCACAGCACTGCATATAAACGCTACAAATCTCAACAGTTTAAATCATTTTGTGTATATATTGCTACGCCACCACCTGAATGGTTTTTCCTTGAGAAATTTCCAACACATTTGTAATCTGTCAGACTTGTATTCTTCATCTCGTCTTCTTCTAGCCAGTGCTCTGTCAGACAGACAGTACTAACATTTTTGTCAATGAGGAAAGCTTCCAGTTGTCCCTTCTTGTTCCTGAGTGAACGTAGGTTCTGATATTTCTTGCTGCTCGTTGGTAATTTTGAGGGTTGGGCAGAGTGGTTGTGGCGTTTGTGTTAACCCAGTTTGCCTGTGTTGAAAGGCTACCCTGCGCTACAGCGCAACCTACAGGTTCAGAAAATGGTTAACATATGATCTATTCGGCCATAACTCTGATGACGAAAGGAATTCACTTCTTTGCTCTATAGGAACTCCGAGTTTGAAGGAGCTTTTCTGGTGGTCTTTCCTTGTTTTCATTTTTTCACACACCGCCTTTTCAGAGAGATGGTTTTCTTCTAGATGCTTCATGATATCCTTTCTTTCTGTTTTTGGATCCAATCCAGACAGAAACATCCAGGCCATTTTTGGAGCAGCGACAAGGCTACTAACCAGTTACGTGAACTCCCATGAAAACCATAGTTTTCCAGCTTCAGTAGCAATGTTCTATGATTCACACAGTCGAAAGGTTTTGACAAATTGAAAAGTACCTTTCGATCGCCTGAAAAATGTAGGGCCATTGGCAATCCGATATATACTTGTTTAGGCATTTCATAGTGAATATATAATTCTTATTTTACTCAATGAAAAGGTGGATTTTACCCAACTTGATTATTTTAGGGATTTTTAAGACCAATTTTGCATTAATAAGTCTATAACTTAAATTTTTTGAGACGCCCCTGTAAAAATATTTGCGTCCAGATGAAAAAGGTAAACGGAGACGCCGGATTAAATTTAGACGGCCTTGTATAAAAATATACGGTTTTCGATTACTCAAGTAACCTACATCGGTTTACGCCAGATGTATCTTTTTCTCGCTCTAATTGTATGTATATAAACAAACAAGGATATGGGTTCGCTTCAACAAATGAATAAGCATTTAATAAAAATTAAACAAACACAGCTATTAATTGTTAATTAATATTCTGATAAGATTTTCTACGTTATTTAGTTTTTTGATAAGGTGCTGTATTCTGTATAGGTTTGTGCTTATACGTGTGTGCGGATTTTGTTTTTTTATCCGAAAACAAGTAAGTAATTTGTTATTTTATTGAATGCCAACATAACCTAAGGCATTTCAGTACATAACTGGAATATCCCAAAGCCAGTAATTTCACATTTCGTTCCCTTTTCCAAACGCCATACCTACATGATCATCAGAAGTCTTACATCAAATTTACAGCAGCTGACCTCTTTAGGCCAAATACATGCTAAAAATTCCAGATATTTGTGCAGCACGATCTCAATGCCCTTCGTGCAAAGTATACTTGCGCTAGTATAACACAATTGATTGAAACATTTCACTGTAAAAATTACAAACACCTACCCTACAACCCAGGTCTAGCACCCATTGCCTGCATTTTTTTTCTTGCTTAAAAATTATTAGATTTCCTCAGTGATATTTTGCTACTTTTTGTATACTTTCTTTATATACATATCAGATAAACTCTTACATTATTTTCATTTTATGTTCTCTTCTATTTCTGGAATTATTACTGTAAAAACTGCAGTCCGCAGCCGGGCATGATGCGAGCGATGGCCCCTGTCCTGCTGAAGAACCGAGTGTTCTACTCACAAAACTCATGAGTGGAGAATGGCTGCATATCCCAGGCACTGGAGGGAAGCAATTCTAATGCCTCTTCCTATACATGAAAGGAAGCAAGCACTTGGCATTAAACTATCGCCCTATTAGTGAACATCTGTTTTCTACAAGACAATGGAGAGGATTACGGAGTTCCTGCTGATCCATCATCAGGGGAGACTGAACAGTCAATACGGCTTTCTGCCGAAAACTACAAAATCTCAGCACGTGTACTGGGGCCATTGACGACTGTGATTATCCCATGTATGCCATATTTTTGGATTTCGAGAAGACACTTGACACCATCCCAATCACTCGTCTTCTGTACAGACTCGAAGGGCGAAAAGAGGAATATCTCACTAAAGAATACCATTTCTGAATAGACGGTCAAGAAACCGGTACCGACTGGTACGCCTCAGAGCTCCATCTTGGGCCCTCTTCTGTTCTGTTCCTCATTATTAGGGAAAATTTGCGGCTTAGATCCAATAGACATAAAAGAAGTGGGTTATGGATCCCAGGATCCTAGAAGCTCGGATGAATTCATTGCAGTGACAAACTAACTGGAAAATTCAAACAATTTAAACTTCTCAAAAACCACAGAGTGCATATATACAAAAAAAAAATGTCTTCTCCAAAGGAAAATATTTTAAATGAAAAATACACTTTTATCCATAATGATATATGATAACCCATAACTTTAGACTGTAATTTCTGATTGTCCCATATGTTTTCTAGACTAAAATATGTCCGGAGTCAAAGAGTTTGAGAGTATAGAACACATTTTAGAAAAGAACTTGGATGGCGACGAATACGAAAAGGTTAGGCAAGTTCTTTATGGTCGCCCAGTTGTGTAAGTATGCCCTTTGCACAAATTTATCAAGCTACTTGACATTCAATAGGTTGGCTCTAAATTATTGCTGAAATTCTAAAAGTGTAACTATCTATTTGTTCTATAGGAATTTAGAAATCCCAACAACAACGCAGCCTGACAGCTTTGAACTGAAAGCATATGGCATTCCCTGTCCAGAAGAACAACTAAGGACTCCTAGAGTGGTTAGAATTGGCTTATTCCAGGTAAAAACCATCCCCTAAATTATTGGCTTTTGTATTCGTAATTAAATGCTAACGTTATGACCGGCCTCCGTTTTTTATATCCTGTCAGATTTCTCTGTTATTTATATTCCAGAGTCGAGAGTTTCTTTCATTTTGCCTCCACATTTTTTCAAGTTGGTTTATCAGTTGCCTTAAGATTCCGCTCCAGCATACCACCCATATATAGTACCTGACCAAAGGTGGAAGCTGATAGGTCATTGCTGGCCATAAGTGTTCACAGAGTTTCAGGAAGATAACCCTTGTTTGCTAAACTGTTTCTAATTTAAATGTCTCCATCCCCTTTATTGTTGATCACTGATCAGCTATTCCATATCATCAGCTTCTCCGTTGATCTGCAGTTAGACTGTAAACGTTTAGGTCGGGATGAGAGTGTGCTGAGAATAATGAATTTGCTTTTAATCATGTGGATTTTTAAGCCCACTTGTTCGCTTGTTTCGTTTACAGAGCGTGGAGGTCATAGCCAATATATATACTGCAGATGACAATGTCATTTGTTGTTTATGGAGCTATTAGCTCCAGGCTTGCTCCATTGTTTAAAAGTCAGCTGGGGCAGCAAAAGTAACGAATCTAAATCAGATGTGAACCAGAATGAGTAAAAAGGTTGCGGTGGATGATCCTTCTTACGTTTCAACGTCTAATCTTGTGGTGCCCCTCGAATAATTTCAAATTCGTCTGCAGTATAATATGTTAGTTGTACAGTTCTAGCTGATCTGGTTCCAGTGAGTATAGGCAATGTCTTAGCTCATATATGCTTAACATTGTCAAACGCGTTTCAGTATTCTATAAAATCTTTCCCTTGATTGCAACAATATGCATTACAGCTTGTATGCTTGAAAAACCCTTAAAACCAAATTGGGTAGGACCGCTGACTCAGATTAATATTTTTTGCTCAACGTGGACAATAATTACTTCGCATCCGCATCAGACCATGTTTTTATTCTCATTTTTCCCTTCCAGCATCAAATCCCACTACCAACCAACTCTAAGATTCAAAACATGAAAGAAGCAATGTTCAAACTTGCAAAGGAAGCGCTAGAGGCTGCCGCACAGATCGATGTGAACGTATTTTGCTTCCAAGAGGCCTGGAGTAAGTTAATTACCTATTGTGGCTTATGTATAACGATAACCTCATTTGTTTAACACGATAGATATGCCGTTTGCGTTCTGTACCAGAGAAAAATACCCCTGGTGTGAATACGCTGAATCCGCTCAACACGGACCAACGACGAAATTTTTGCAAGAGGTAAGAAGTTTGAATTAATAATAATTGCTGTATTGCAGCAACTATCCACTCCTCCGTGAACCAGTTCAGATTGAGTACAGCCTGTTTTTGGACCTATGTATTTCTCCATGTATCTACCTCAATGCACCAGTGTTGTGTTTTATTCATAAGAGCTGGACGTTTGTGGTTCTATTTTCAATGAGGTCATACTCTATATTGCTGGCTCTTGCTTCACTGTCTTGTTCATCAGACAGTCGTTACTTTGATGAGAATTAACGTGAACTTTACCTACAACCCAAGCTGACTCTTTATTAGGGATATTGAGCCAATCATCCAATGAAGCGAAAAGAGTTCATCTACCCTATATGGGGATGAAACTAGAATAAAACTTGACACCATCTCCCGAAACGTTCGAATTATCTGCATAAATAATCAAAATTACAAAACTCAAAACTATATGGGGTAGTCAAATGAAGCAGTGAATAGCTTTTCTTACTCGAGAAGTCTGACCTAGAATTTAAGCCCCTTAAGAGGTATCGTAGAATCAATAAAATGTCTGAATATAATTCCATTTTAACAGACCATGTTATAAACGCTCTCTTATTTTAGCTTGCCAAGCAACACAACATAGTGATTATCTCCCCGATACTAGAGAGAGATGACACGCATTCAGACACAATTTGGAACACGGCTGTGGTGATCGATAATCACGGCGATTACTTGGGAAAGCACAGAAAAAATCACATACCGAGAGTGGGCGATTTTAATGAATCGACGTATTATTTCGAGGGAAATACAGGACATCCTATTTTTGAGGTGAGTTTCATCTGGTTTCCAACATACTGTGGGGTATTTTCATGGCCAAAAAAAATACCTCCCATGAATATAGGTATTTCATGTAATAAAGGTAAAATAAATTTTAGACTGAATTTGGCAAAATAGCGATAAACATTTGCTATGGAAGACACCACCCACTGAATTGGCTCGTGTTTGGCCTGAACGGAGCAGAAATCGTTTTTAATCCCTCGGCTACAGTAAGTATTGTTGAACTTTGAATTTACTACTTATTTAAAACAGTATTCTAATTATTGGTTAAGTAGTCCCCACCATTACATTTAACTAATATTTTAGGTAGGTGCATTAAGTGAACCTCTATGGGGCATAGAAGCCAGGAACGCAGCCATAACCAATGGGTACTTCACATGTGCAATCAACCGAGTAGGCACTGAAGTATTTGAGAACGAGTTTACCTCTGGTAATGGAAAGCCTGCCCATAAGGACTTTGGACATTTTTACGGATCTAGCTATGTCGCAGCGCCTAATGGATCCAGAACTCCTGTAAGTGCCTAACTGCTTACAGTCGTAATGAGATAAATTACATCACAATATATTGGTACTTTTAGGGTTTGTCCAGAACAAGAAATGGCCTTTTGATTACCGAAGTAGACCTCAACATGTGCAGACAAGTGAAAGATCATTGGGGATTTCAGGTAAACTATATAGTAAAATAAAATAAATATGTTTTTCTGAATATTAATGTACTTTGTGTTTTAGATGACGCAACGGCTCGATATGTACGCAGAATTACTGCCAAAAGTACTGGATCAAGACTTTAAGCCGCAGATTATCAAGAAATAAAAGTTTGTTTTAATAATAATTGTCATTAAGATGAAAAATAAAAATAATATATTGAAAACTGTTCCAAATACTTGTGTAAAAGCCGTTTTGGGAACTACGATCAACATTAAGACAAAATAAAAAAGAATTAAGAAATTAAAAAAATATAGAATTACAAAAAGTAAACATATTAAGTATTATACTTTTTCCTTATTGCTAATGCCGCCCGGAATAACTGTCCATTGACGATCCTTAATTTCACATTTTCTTCCTCTAATTGTTTTCTTGATAATTCTTTTCCCATACTGTTTTCATCATCTGATAACTCTATATCAACATTTTGAACAATTTCAACTGAAAAATCATCAGAATCTTCTTCCGTACTTCTTTTCAGTGGCTTGATAACCATCTTAGGTTTAAAGTTCTGCTCAAAAAAGTTTGCAAAGTTTTGAACAAACCTCAGATTTGTTATTGGAGCTTTGTGTTCAAATTTCTGTAATATTTGGTGGCTCAAAATTTCCCAGGTGTACACAAAGTTGTCGTCAGCTCCAGTGGCTAGTATGCTATTACTAAAATTCAATGCCATAACCACAATTTTTCCTTTATGCCCAACATAATCTTTGCTATGCTTTTTCTCGACATGATGATTTAATGTTCTAGGAGGAGCTTTTAGGTTATACTGTTTCACAAGTCCAGAACTTGTTCCAACGTAAAGTTTCCAACAAGGCGAATCAAACAGAATAGTTGTAAGGGGCTCATTAAAAACAAGGGTCAGTAGAAGATCCCCTGTAGATACAACATAGAGACGGGCTGTACGGTCTGCCGAACAAGTTGCTAATCTTGAATTTCTGCCAAAGGACCCTACAAAAATTATTAACTTAGCAGGCTGCAGAAGAAAATATAATCAAAACAAACCTAAATGTATATCTCGAATTGGCATACTATGATCATTTTTAGTATATACTGGTTCCACTTGTCCTATGCTGCTCTGGCTCAGCAAGCTGTGATGTATAGCGACTAAGTCTGCTAAAAAATACACTACCTACAAGAAAAATATATTTACATGAAACTAACAACAGAAAGATGCGGCTCTCTATAATCCACGCTCTACTTACCAATATTCCATCTTCACCTCCTACAACCACATATTCACTGTCACTAGAAAATTTTATGCATGTTATCGGTTGATAGTGCCTCTGCTGAACGGATAACAGTGTGCCGGAAGATAATTGCCAAATATACAGCTTTGTAGATATAGCTACTGCAATATAGGTGTTTTGAGGGCAAACAGATAGGCAAGTGACCGGTCCTGGCAATATTAATCTACGAGTTTTCAATACTTAACAATAGCTCCGGTAGAAATATGAAACAATTTTTTACCTTATATTCTTGTCGATTTCTTGACTGTTCAACGGCCAAACATGCAATAAGGGTTTGTTTGCTTCCGCAGTGAGAATATAGTCTTGTCCGACTACTGATAAACTCTTGGGGGGAACTGTACCTCCATTTCTATATATCTTTAGGGTGTTTTTCGTGTTATAATCCCACAGGCAGGCAGAAAACTGTTGAGATGATTGTGAAGCGGTAAGAAGCAGTTCTTGATTCTCCATGTTTATAATTATTCGTGTTACATAAATTAATTTGCATTATACGTTTTAAAACTAGGGCTTGCTTTGCGGCTTAAAAAAATTGGGGTTAAGTGAAAACAGTGTTGTCAGTTGTCATGGCTTTCAGGAATAGAATGCAGTGTTGCCATTTGGGGCGACATGTCGCCAAAATGACGACTTTTTGCCTTGATTAAAGCACGGCACATATGTTGTTATATGTGCCGTGATTAAAGCGTGGCGACGACACAGCTTACGCGACGATTTATAAAAATAATGGAATTTTTGGAAATTTTTGGTTATCAAATGGAAAAATTAAAAGAATCAGTATGATACGCTTTATACAATATATTTAAGCTAATGACATTACAATCATTTTTGTCCTTATATCTGGTTGGTGTGCTTTGGACTGTCAAATTTCGGGACTTCCCCGAAGCAAGCGCGCGGCGCATAAAATGTTTTCGTTTTCACGCAACCGCAATCCAACCTGTTATTGTTTATTGCAGCATTATACAATATTCATTTGCATCGGCAAATTGGAAATCGGTATCTTATCTTATTAAGTGCTACCCTGCTACATCTCTGTGCCACTTTACTGGTTACACTAAAATTAGTGATATTACGAAATACGAAAATAGTTTAATTTTTATTTATTTATTTATTTTTTCAATATTAATAAAGTGGAGAGACAAAGCTTGTTATGGTTTGTTCTTCAAAAAACGGTAAAAATGTACTTAATTGACAGTTTGCTGCCTTGGATATTTCAAAGAAGATGTGACGAGGTGACGACAAAATGACGACTTTTCATACCAGTCTGTGGCGACTTTTTACCTTATGCCTCTGGCAACACTGGCATTAGCTTTTCGTTTTAACCACATCATGATACAAAGAATACTTTCTTTGTATCATGTAACCACATAAGTCACATAACAACATAGTCAGATCTTATTGAGACACCCTTTATACAGGGTGCTACAAATTCGAGTGCATGCATGGGGATCTCGAGAACCGTAAGAGATACGAAGTCGGTTAAATTAAGGCAAAGTTGTGCAATTTGATGCCCAACAAGATGCAGTTTTGAAATTTGAAAAACTCCGAATAGTTCCGGAGATATTCGTAAAAAAACGAAAAGCAGCTATTTTATTTTTATTTTTTCCTGACTTTATTTGAAGAGATAATATAAAAAAAATTTAACATTATCATTGCCACTTTTTCCCCTTTATAAAACGGCAGTGTTAAATTTTAAATCTGACGTTTCGTTTCCGGGCCCCCATCATCAACTTAATTTTTTTAAATACGGATCTGGATTTTTTATTTCATTTTTTAGAAGCCATTGGTCTCCCAAAACCAACGATGTATCACACTTATCAATATATCGACAAATCTAGATTTTTTTCATAAGAGATAATGTGTTAGACAGAGACGGGGCGATCTTTTCTGACCCGATTTCACTTATGAGAATATTTTTGTTACCGCTATTGGACAAGTGTGATACATCGTTGATTTTGGGAGATAGCGTTAACAAATATTCTCATAAGTGAAATCGGGTCAGAAAAGATCGTCCCGTCTCTGTCTAACACAT
The DNA here is from genome assembly GCA_016904865.1 of Pissodes strobi. Lineage (NCBI taxonomy): Eukaryota > Metazoa > Arthropoda > Insecta > Coleoptera > Curculionidae > Pissodes > Pissodes strobi. The sequence continues at coordinate 19,594 of MU191606.1, forward strand.
TATCACTTATGGAGAAAATCTAGATTTGTTGATATATTGATAAGTGTGACACATCGTTGGTTTTGGGAGACCAAAGGCTTCTAAAAAATTAAATAAAAAATTCAGGTCCGTATTTAAAAAAATGAAGTTGATGATGGGGGCCCGGACACGAAACGTCAGATTTAAAATTTGGCACTGCCATTTTATAAAGGGGAAAAAGTAGCAATGATAATGTTAAATTTATTTGATATTATCTCTTCAAATAAAGTCAGGAAAAAATAAAAATAAAATAGCTGCTTTTCGGTTTTTTACGAATATCTCCGGAACTATTCGGAATTTTTCAAATTTCAAAACTGCATCTTGTTGGGCATCAAATTGCGCAATTTTGCCTTAATTTAACCGACTTCGTATCTCTTACGGTTCCCGAGATCCCCATGCATGCACTCGAATTTGTAGCACCCTGTATATGGATGCTATACTTGTGTACACCAAATATTATGTTTAATAAAATAAAACAAAAAATACAGAAACAAATTAAAAATTAACAAAAAACTTACGAGGAAATATGTCTCTTAAGAGGTTGGGTTATCACATAAAAGAACTATAATGCTGATTTACTTACGGTGTTTTAGAAACAGAATCAAATTGCAATTCTGCCAATTTCACAAGAGTCTAGCGACCCGACCAAATTTTCGATACCAAAGACCGCCTATACTACATAGGTGGCCTTGCGTGGAATATATTCACAAAGAAGGGGGATTCTTTGTGAATGTATTCGCGGAAACACATGAAAGCTACTGTATATCGACTATAATACGGCTTTTATTAAATATATCCTGGTTTTTAGTTAAATAAAGCAACATATTTTGGAAAAAGTGCATCCAAAGTACGGGCACGTATTACAATAAGTAATATCACTTTTCGCATGGCCCTCCGCTCGCTGCGCTCGCTACGGGGGCTCAAGAAAAGGAAACTAACGAGGTGCTAACCCAAACTAACCCAAGACATACCCAAAATCAAGAAAAAAACTGTTTAGAAACTTAACCTTAAAAAAAATAAAAAGAAAACAACGGGGTTTGACAATACCTCCTTCAACTAGGCCAACTAGCTGATATTGAAATTAGCAGTGACGTCATGAAAAGTGGTCCATACTTTTTGCCATAAGAAAAGCATTAAGAGGAGCCAAGAGGTGCCCAGTAAAAGTATTGTTTATTTTATCGCGCCTACTTCCGTATTTAACGTTGATTGCCACGCTGGGCGACTGGAATGTCAATTCCCATTTCGACGTCATGTACCCGGTGCTGCCAGATTGGGCGCTTTATCACAAGTTGAGCTACTTGCTATTTGCCACTAATTATTTTTCAAAGAAACGTTAAATATTCGTCTTGGATTCCAAGATTACAATTAACAATATATTAGATACTTAAGTTTGCTTTGGTATATTATAGTATAGTTATATTAAATATAAATAAATATTTAAAATCCGAAAAGTAAATATGTAAAAACCGAAAAGTGAAGCAATAAAGGAATCAAAACCTTTAAGAAAATAAATGTTGCTAACCAATAACCTAATTATTTTGTATAAATATTTGGTTCCATTTAAAAACATAATTTCAAATGTCATTCAACAAATGCTGTAAAAATTAAAGTCCAACTAAATATACGTTAATAGTTTACATCCCAAATAATGTATGAAACTAACTCTAAATCTGGCAACACTGCCTCAGTGCCTTCTGTCAGTTGCCGTAATGGCGTACTTTCGACCGGCTTCTTAATTATTGTTCTGTTCGATTGATTGTGTTTCTGTTAATTTCTTTACACTTTCGTGTGTGTAAATTTATGTGAACAATGATGTGCGGTGGAAACTCGCCGAAAAGATCTAAAGTTCATGTTTTTAGCCTCGTTTTTAGCTTTCCAAAATGTTTGGAGTTGACCTGTTGCGTTCGTGTAATAAGAGTTTATTTTGTTCTTGTTCAATGTGGTCAGCAAGTTTATAAAATTTGTTCCTGTTAGCTAATTTTGGAGTAAGTAATATTTAGTGTAATTATGTCTCATAAAGGCTGTAATGCAATGTTTGCTATATGCCCTCAGTGGTCAAAAAACTTCAAGACCTAACACGAGACAAAATATTAAAACATGGATATTCCCGTAGTTTAAAGGCTCTTTTTCCATCATTTATAAAAAGGCAAAATGTTAAATTAGCTCTCAAAATATTTAATCATTTTATTATAGAGGCTCTGAAAGGTTTTGTCTCAGGTGTTCTTAGATAGGTAGATAGATAGATAGATATATATTTATATGATACCGAGCACTACAAAGTTACAGTAGAAAGGAACAAGTCAAAAAAAAGTTACAATAAAAAAGTGATCAAAAATACAATAATTAAAATATGTCACATTATTACCTTACAAAAAAATGTATATGTGTATAGGAAAGTATAATAATTTGTCACATTCACAAGACACAGCAGAGGATCTGAAATGCCAGTTAATCACTTATTTAAGTAGATATTGCTGTCATATTGTTTAAAAAAAAAAATAAGTTGTGAATTTTGTAAAGAAAATTTAACTTTAAATTGTGTTGTAGAAGATTCTTACAATTTCATTAATTGCTTAAGTCGTGGGGCTCTTTTATATCCTCGTGAACGTAGTTTCAACAGCCTATATTATATTTAAAAAACTGATTAATGAGTTCGAAGACACATTTTTAGATATTTACAATAAAAAGTCTTTTCGTTGTGAGCTGTTGTTAAACTATCTAAATCAAAACAGCCTTTTGACTCATTTTGAAAATTGTAAAAATCACCTAAAAATTGACGTTTCAAAAATTTTTCTTTGCAGCATTTCAAATACACTTCTTTCTTAATAATAATTATTGTTCTAAACATAATCATAATATTTTGGGTAAAAGGACAAAAGGAAACTGGAGACTTTTAATAAATAAACATTAGACCCCAATAATATACCAAGCAATATTCCAAATCTAACATAAAAAAGTAATAATTTGAAACCTGTATAAATCTTTCATGTTTTATCATAAATATTTGAAGATTGCAAGGTTCTTTGGATGGAGAAAACCGAGGAGAAAACGCACTATCAAATTTGACATTACTATTACTCAAGCTATTACCTATTATGACACTTTTATACCTATAGTGATATTTTACCGTGGTATCTAGTTTCAGTTTATCAAAATAGGTAGATTCTATTTTGATAAACTGGATATTCAAAGGTTTTTGCTTTGAAATTTCGTTTTCCTTTAACAAAAATCGAATGAGGCACGTCTAAAGGCTGTTCATGACTTGCAGCCTTGTTTTAGCCGGAAGCTCTTAAATATTATTTATGTAGGTATGCAGAAAAAGGTAAGTAAACTGCAATTTCATATTTGATTTAAAAAAAAATTGAGTAATACACATTATCAGTCATGATAGTCGTGCTTAAAGTAATATCAGCTTGTAGGAGGTATTGTATTAGGCCAGTTACGTTTCAAACTACATATATAAAAAAGATAAATTTACAAAACACAAGTTTTTGTTATATTTTTTCGAGATTTTTGCATCTAAAATGTCTACTTAACTGTGAAATTTTAAAAGAAATTGCACATTTCAATATACGCCTGTAAATAAGTTAAGACCACTTTTGATGACGTCACGTGTAAGCCGTCTGGCCTTGTTGTAGGAGGTATTGGGTTTGAACCCGAGCCGCCGATAACAGCCGCTGCCGAGTTCAGACCTAACTACGGAGGGCTATAGGGTAGGAGACCGATCGCAATACATTTGTTTCGGTCACAGTTTTGCATCGATAAATCAGCTTTCAAACACTGCCGCCAGAGGCGCATGTGTTTCATCCGCGCTAAAAAATGCATGGATTCTTATGGGACAATAACTATTTTTTATTGAAATTAGTTAACTTATTGCTTTCTGAGAGACAAATAACGATTTTATATGAAGTAAAAGCTATTTTTTAAATATTCATTAAAATTTCATCGACCGATTTTGCTTTATTTAATGATAAACTTGACAAAACAACATGTGCTTTCAAACTTAATTTATCTTTAATTGTTTTCAAGGATTTAGGCTTAAAAGAAGTTCTTTAGCAGTGTTTGTGTTTTGTCACAGCAGGAATGTTTTTGAAAAAATAGCATAGCAAATGATGGGTCCAAAAAGATTATACAGTATTTCCGAAAAGTATATGCAACATAGAGGAAACTTTTTATATTCCTTTACTTACTTCTTAGAATCGATTTTTTTTTATGAAAAGAGAATACATTGAGAAAATTTATTAATACAGAAAAAGTATAGATAATGTTAATAAGAAATTAACCACCCGGTCTTAAATAATCGTAAATACAAAGTGTTCCGTAGAATAAGTACCTTTTTGGATGCATTATGTTAATACCATCCCAAAGATGCTTGGATTTTAAAAATCAGGATGTTGTAGATACACAAAGGACTATTTTTTTTGGAAAGCAAATAAAACACACAACTTTAATACACATTTTTTATTATTTAAATTTAAACTCAGAAAAAAAGCAGTTAGGTTAAAAAATATAATTTATTTCATTACAGTGATCAGGGATAAATATATCAATAAATAAACCAACAACAGACTCCAAAAGAAGATTCTCATCATCAATGTGTGTGTAAAAAATGCTTACATGCCATAATAATAATGAGTGACAAAATTAATATAAATGTTTTTTTTTTTAAGTTCTAAAGTAACTTGTCTCAACCTATCTATGATAGATAGACAGATAACTTATTTTATTCCAAAATAAATAATTATAAAGACGAATTTATTTTGTTTTTAAACCACGTCAAGAGTATGTTAACCCAACCGAAGCCCGCTCCCATACAGATCAAAGAGTGTATATCGACAGTATGCGACAGAAGCTAAATGAGTCAGATGATGAGTAACATTAATAAAAAAATCAAACTTGGTGTAAAATATTATAGAATTATTTTCTTTACTTTAGTAGAATATTAATAGATGTATTTTATATGTCTTAAAATGTCTTTCATAATTGTTATGTATATATTGTTATTTATATATGTAAGTTATTCAGAGAACAGGTGTATACAAACTAGGAAGTGTAATGAAATGCATTAGAAGAAAACCACAAACTATCAATACTGTACAATAATTCCTATGCATAAATTCATAGGTATAGCATCACACCACTAAGAACAAAATATTGTTAAGTAGCAACCTCGGCAGCAACACACAACGCAATTTAAGGAGTAAGTTACTTACATCCGACATACTTATTGTACTTAGTAGTATCTATGTAGTGATGAAGTACACAATCAGGCACTAAAAAAATATAAAAAAAAATGACAGATGTTACCCAGATATACCTCAAAATATACCTATATATACCCACCTTATCAATTTAATTCCTGAACATATTTTCATTTTGTTAATGGTTTTTAGTATATTTTCTATCTCTTCAAAGCCTGAAAATATTTTGTGTCCACCATCAAGCTTAATTTCAGTTTTCCCAAACAACACCTTAAAACATTCATGAAATAAGTAACAGCATATTATACAATGTGGTGGAAAGTATTTTATTAGTATCAAACAATTCAGCAGTTAACTATGACCCAAAGTGTCAAGATTTAACTTTTACTTAAAATCAAATATATTCAGAATCAAATTACAACTGTTTTATTTACACATGTCGAGAAGTCTATTTCAAAACATCACAGGAGAAATTCCAACATATATGTGACTGGGCTCATATATACTTAGTTGTAAATACTTGTTATTGTCCCAATTATGTAGCATGTGATTAAATATTCGATAAAAAATATGCTATTACTAACATGAGAAGTAACCAAATCAAAATCAAATACCTTAAAAGACATATCCTGGCGTATCACAATTTTTTTTTTGTGGTATGGTTTGGTGTTGTGGTATGGTATGGTTTTGATATAGATATCATCCCATTCAGCAAAAAGTACTTCCACAAATAAATGTACCCGACCACTGCTTATTTGGAGTGCAAATTGTGTTATAATTATTTTTCAAATTTTCAAACAAAACCAATGCTGCATCTATCTCGTTATTGACATGTGGCTTATCGGAATTTTCCTCTAAGCTATAACCTGGCATTTCAACTCCAGCTGAAGTAATAGTACTTTTAGGTGGATCGTCTAATGGTATATGTTTTATTTTTTTTTATGTTTTGTATCTTGGTTCGCTCCTCGGTTCGCTCACATGGTGGTTTTCGCCTTTTTTTAGGATTTGATAAATAAGAAGGGAGATTAGGAAATATCACTGGTACTGACTCATTCTTTAATATTGGTTTTCCTCTCGGAATTCTACTAATGGTGTCATCAACCAATTTTGTTTTATAAAAACGCAAAATATCCTTTTCTGGGAAGTGCAACGCACAAACAACATCTTTTACACTAAATATTTTATCTTGTCTAGGAATTGTTCTTAGCCACTTTTGAAATGTTACAGGATCCTAAAAAGAAAACGTATTAATGAACATCTACGGCTTTTGTATGATTTCCCACCACCTAAGTGATAACTGGTTAAAATGGCCTTATTTTAGATATTGGCGATATAGATCTGAAAACTATAGTGTTTAAACAAAATATTTGTTAAAAAGGCGAACAATTAAACTATTTTTAATGTAATCATATTAATTTTTGTTCTTATTACTATACAATAATTTTACTCCCAAGAGTTTTTAGGTTATGTTGTTTGCAAACATTCTAAACATTGATGTAATTTTTAAAATTTTTATAAAATCGAAAGTATATATTTTAACGAATGCATTAATCGTTAATAGTGTTTATCAACAAATATTTTACTTACGTTAGGAGCTTGAAAAGAGACTTGGGTTGTTCTCTCCCCGTTCTTTCCTGAGCTTCCTATCAGAAGAATAACCCGTTTTACATCCCGGCACGAAGCAAACTCTACTTGTATAACAAGTTATGTCACTCATTGTTTATATTAATAACGCAAAAATACAGTAATAAATAGTTTTTTACACAAATAATCCAAAAAAATCTCGCGTTGGTCTATCTAATACACGAAAAGTTAAGTGCGGGTGCGATCACTGCGCCTCTGTCGGCCAACCCAGCGAACTAACCAAAAACATGGACAGAAATCGCAAATTCGGCCATAAGCGTTCGGTCTCCTACCCTATAGCCCTCCGTAGACCTAACCATGTAGTCCCCTGGACTACCACGCCCTTTGTTTATATAGGGAATAGTTATTCAACCTCGAAGTGAAAAAGGGCCTCATCCCTAGATGGCGTCCGGCCTGAAATGTGCCCATTAACGAATTTCAAGAAATTACTACGCGTCCTACGAGAAACGTTGCAAGGAGGGAGCTCCTACATTTCTATTGGTGCATTCCCAAGGGCTGTTACCTGGCAGCGCGGAGTGGAGCGTGGAGCCGCGTGGACCAGTGTTCGTAATAATTCCGAATATCTCATTGTTTATTTTTATATTTTCCGCCATTGTTCAAGTTGAACAAGCTTTACTTTGTAAAATGTTTGTGTTTGGGTTGTAACGATTAATTTTGGGCTGAGTAAATTGCGATTATCTATCTACGTTTTTTTTCTAGGTAAGTACAAAAGTACCCACTTCCTTTGTTTTGTAGTTTTTGTCGGAAATCAGAGTATTGCAATAGCAGTTTCGAAGTTTAATAAACAGAACAGGTTTAATTAAATACGATGAATATTTTTATAATAATCATATATATGTAGATAGGGATAGGGTAAATCTTTACATCTACTTTTCTATATCCATCAGTATGCTTTCTCATATTAACGTTTATTTTGTACGTAAGTACATAGTTGATGTTGCACGTCTAGGTGTCTATGAACAGTTTTGAATAGTTAATTAATTGATTCATAGGCATGTATAAGGAAGGATGACAAATGTATGGAATGAATATTGAATTTAATTAATATTATGATATAAGTGTATAAGAGCACTTTTAAAGCACGCGCGTTTAGATTTCTTTAATTTACTTTTTTGGGTTGTTCCACATTTGTATTTTTTTAATTGTTTCAGTTTTTGACAAACAAATTCTTTACAAACTAAGTCAAAATTACATTAGATTTTAATTTGTTTCAGATAACGTCTATTTTGAGAGCATCAATTTGTAAAGGAACATCCCCTGGGCGAGAAAGCTTTCTTTGATCGCTGTGCCTACAAAGTATGTCTTCATCATTGGTGCCAAATATTTTCCCATTAAATGTGGTTCAAGAAATCTGAGCAGTGAAATTTTTAAAGACTGCTTTTTGTGTACTTGGGTACTCTTTACTTCACCTTCATCAATAGGAGAAGACTTATCCACAAACTACAGGCCTATGGAATTACAAACAGTGCACTTTTTTGGTTCACTGATCACCTGGAGGATCGCTCCCATGTGACTAGAGTGAATAATGTGTCCTCAAATCCGTTTGATAGTGAGATCGAGGTGCCGCAGGGCAGTGTTCTGAGCCCCCTTTTGTTTGTGCTGTATGTCAATGACCTAGACCGAGTTTTAAATTATACATTTCTAAGTTTGTTTGTGGACGATATGTTGATCTGTGTTTGCGGGAAGGATTTTAATCAGGTAGTAGATACTACGAAATCAAAACTTGACATCCTTTATAACTCGTTGTGTGTAAATAGGCTTAGGTTAAAAAAAAAGACAAAGTACATGGTTTTTTGGCTCTAAGCAGAATTGTAATAGATTTCTAGAAAATAATTATTGGAATAAGATAGATATCTAATAGCCTATTTGAAAATGCATCTAGTAATATTTAGGGGTAGTCTTGGATTCTCAGCTTAATTTTTCGTTACATGTAGATCATATTAGAAAAAAAATTGGAAAAGATAGAATTTTTTAGGAGAATAGCTGAGATTCTTAGTTACTGGAGTCGTGTTCTTATATATAATACCATTATATATCTGCATTTCAATTACTGTTTTTCATGGTTGATATCAGGTAAAAAGGCTGATATACAAAGACTCCAGTTGCTACGAAATAAAGCTATGCGCATTATATTGTTCTGTACACATTATACTCCCATTAATTTGATGCTAAAGCCACTTAGATGGCTTTCAATACAGCAAAGCATAGAGATGTCCAATGTACTATTTATTTTTAAAACAAAAAATCAATTATTGCCCGAATAAGCTGGTTTGAAGGTGATTCATGTTTATCCCACCGGGAATTCATAATTAATGTTTTATTAAGGACTTTAATATATAAACAATGTAAGTCATATTCAAAATGCGAATTGACGTTATAATTTTTTTATTCACTATCCACTTTTATTCACGGAGTAAAAAACAACATTTTAATATTACTCCAAGAGTTATTTTTAGTTACTTAGTATTCGAAAAAGTTGTTTGCAGTTTTTTTTAACTGGAACATAAAACTTTAAATATATATTATATAATTGTATTTTTCCAATTTACTACAATTAAGGATTTTTTCACAGTGTAAAAAAGTAATATTTTTCTAGCGAGTTTGAATTTTTTAAATTAAAAAGTAAGTTTTATGGACCAATATTGTTTGGCACGAAACATGATTTTGAATATGATTTGACAATTTTAAATATATATACATATATAAATTTTTAAATACTAATAAATGAGATCTGTGAATCATCTTATATTTAAATAAAGATAAAACATTAATCGACTGATTATAATTAATTTATTAGTTGATTCTTATTAAATGGTGATGCTTTTAGGTTGTATCTATGTTAATGTAGTCCAATTACTTTTCGATATTTAAGTAATATTTATAAGTACTTATTTATGGAGCTGTAGTCGAACTAATCTCTTGATACATCAGTTTATCACAATAGCTATATTAGCAACTTCTGATTGAAAAATAGCAAAAATAATTATGGTTTCTGGTGATTAATTGTAACTTATAATATACAAGAAAGTTATTTTAAGAACATGTATAACTTTACAAGTTTGATAGGCAATAACACAAAACTTTGATATGAAAAAATTTGGCATCTAAGATAAAATAAATGAATTATTTCAAAGGGAAATAATACAAGTGAACATAAAATGATCAGTTGAAAATAAGGGATGAATCAAACCAGAAGTTGCCCGAAACAGCACACTACTCTCGATGCTTATTTTTTATCTTATATACTTGTTCTTTAGTTTTAAGGGTTGTATAGGTTGATGTGTTTTATCAATTGAATTGTTTAATTTTCGAGTAAATATAGTTTTACTCGGATGTTGTTTATTTCACTATCCTAAATCCGAATTTTTTCAAAAATTATTTACTTCATTATAGCGAATAAACTACAGTATATATTTTGAAGAGTACATTTATATTAATTTAATTTGATTGTCAATTATGTAATAATGATAATAATGGCTATAAGCAATTGAAAGTTTTGAACATTGGCTGTTGGCCTGGAGCAATATTATATGTACCGATACATAAATTAGTATTAATATATGCCGAACTCATATTAAATAAAGACTTATCCAAAGTGGTAAGAGTTTTGATTTCAGTTTTTAAACACCTTATTTCTTATCTCCCCCTCTTTTGCAAAAATAATGAAATTCAATAAAATAAAAATATTTAATTTTATTATTAATCTCCAAATAACAAAGACATTTTAATCAATAATTTGATAAATACATGTTTCTGGTGCATTAAAGCATAAAATTGCAGAAAATGTTTAATTGTCTTCTTAAGAAAAAATACATGAAATAACTATACCTTGGAACTAAATTTAATTTTTATCTATATTTCTCTATAAACATTGCAAGTTTAAAAATTGTGATACCTTACTTTTTGACTAATAATAGGAAACGAATAATCAATTTTTATAAATATAATTTTTTTTATAGTTTAATAATATGTTTTAGTGTTCCTAATTTTGAATGCGTTAAAATATCCAGTTTATATTGTAAAATTTTACTTATATCAAGTCAAAACGTTTTACATTTAGCAAATAGGATTTTTATTATTGTTTATTATTTTCCCATTTTTTAATGGCATATGCAAATCTATTTTCTTCGACTACTGCATCAATTCAATTAGGCCTATTATGAATAATAGAAACTAGCAAAGAAATTGACACAAAAATCAATGTGTTAAAAATGCTAAAAACCATTTTCCCAAACATAAAATAAATTCAATTGAAAAGTCAAGGTTGGGGAAGCAGTATTGGAAATTTCATTTTGTGTGTAAAAATTAAACTGATAAAACCGGTTCTAGCCACTTAGCCTTGGCTGAAGATCATTTCTTGGAAATCTACCGCTCCACGAATATCATTTTGTATTCCCCTTTCTACCCCTTCCTTTTCGTATGTAGGGTAAACATTGCACGTGTTTTCATTCATAAATACTGTTTTTGGTGCCAGCCACTGGGGGCAGCACCTCTCCACAGGCCCCGTTGAACGACTTTCTTCTTATAAAGACAATGCCACGCCTTATACTGCAAATCGATTGCATCACGAAGACATAGCGCGAATGCAACACCTTTGTTTATATAGGGTATAAAGACAATGGCAACACCGATCTCCATAGATCGGTGGAATGCAATCGCTTGAGTCAACGCCATCTGCACTAGATGGCGTTAGAGTCGGTATCGAAAATTATATCGGGTCTACAGACGCTTTTCCAATTTCTTTTTCGACAATAATGATAACCTGAATTTTTGTTTAGGAAGGTACTTATCTGACCTGTTGACCCCTTTTCCTGGGGTTGGATGACACTGCTACGAGGGAATTTGCCAGCACACCCTTCTTCCGGCGCTTAGACAGAGGTTACAGGTTGTGTTACACATTACTCCAGTTTGAAGGACCTTGTATTCAGTGGGAACCTCCAGTAAGACGTGTCTGTGCCCCTGGTGATTCCCGAGCTTGGTAAATATAAGCTAATAAACTGCACGGCTAGAGTCTTATGCAAAGTGGCTTCACACAATGCAGAATGCAGATATAACCAATTGTTGTCAGAGAGTCTTCCCATCTCTGCAGGGCCTACGCCCCGATCTCCTTCAGATCACATTATCACGTCCAAGAATCTGGAAGAATCTTCGTAGGAATCGACTCTCCATTAAGCGCATTAAGGTAATGACAGATAAAGATAAGGTAGCAGCATTGTCTTTTATACAATGGTAGCAGACATCCCCAAAATATTTAATATTACCTGAATTTGTTGTTCGGAAGATTTACTGGAAATTAGGGGGGTGATTCAAACTAGGATATTACATCTGTAATTCAAGGGGCCTAAAGACACGTTATGCTACTTATCTTATTTAACCGAGAAACTCTACATTAAACAAACCACAAACCGAACCGCTATTCTATTTTTCCTTTTCCGCGAAATTGAAATTAAATTATTGGTTAGGTTATAGTAGTAGTAGTAGTAAACTCTCTGATGGCCTTTTCGTGTGAAAATTCAGCCAGTAACGACCCCTATCCAGGCTTAGCAAGAGGTAGAGCGACCCTTCTACATTGGTTACACCTTGATGGATAGAGATACTATTTTTAGAGCCCTCAGTATGTCGAGTATGTACTCCTGGGGGTTCAGACTTGTACATGCACGGCTTGTTTTAAGGTTCGAACACCACCGGCTGGACGTTCACAAACATAAAAATCTGTAGCATGCACGGGACTCAAACCCCCGGCTGGACGTCCGTATCTTATTCGGGGAGAAAACTACCCGGTCCCTGAACGTTCACCATGAATTCCCAAAACTAACATATATGTATATGCAGCTGGAACAAAATGGCCGATACCCGACACGTGCACTCTCGACCGAAGACGAAACGGAAGTCATTGGTTAGGTTATAGGTTCTCTTCTTTTTAATTAGCGTCTAGAGAGGGGCAAGTCACTTGACCAATCAAAAACAAGACGCTAGCGTATATCGGAATTATCCATGGGTGCGTTCACCAGACGACGACAGTTGAGTGGTTGAGGCAGCGTTTGCGTTCTACAGCTCTGATGACAAACTGCTTAAACTCAGCTGCTGCTAATTTCTCTCACTGGGAATCATAGATAAAAAAACATATATTTAAAAAAAAAATTGGGAATATTTTATGCTGACTTTAGTCAACGTATGCTTAGACATGCGTAGAGGTAGAAGTGCGTGTCAAGTTTGACTGTATAAACAATGATATTGCCAATTTTTAAAGTAGGCACCAAATCTAGTCATGGAAACCAGTGCCGTGTCGTTTCGTACTTTTTTAGTTTTTTATTTTATAGTAAAAGAGGTGTTCAATCAATTATGTGATTACTAAACACGGCATATTGAATTATTATTTTTGTGTCCGACCGAAGATGGTATCTTTTTTTGTGTTGAGTGCGAGTTGAATCATCGCTTTTTCACTTATTCCTCTTGCTTGGACCCGGAGGCGCTCTTTCGAACAGCGCATCTACAAATTTATGACGTGCCATTCCTCGTTAGGAGCCGAAGCCTATAACGGGCTAATCGGCCGGACTCTATTCAATATCAAAATGTTTTATTATTTTATATTGTTAAGTTGGTAACATGGCTCCGTTTTCATAGCTTACTAATCAAGAGCTATCTTCTATGTGCTACTTCATGGCCATCCTTGAAATAAATTGCAATACGTGATAACTGTCATTAACAAGGCAATTTATATGAAGTTGTAAAATTGAACGCGGTCTTAACTCCGCCATTGCCGGTCCCAAGCCCGGATGAGAAAGGAGAAGGGGGACAGTCTTCCGCCCTATTATTGAGTCATTTTATTTCCAGCATTGAGCTACATAGCTTTGACCGTCCTCTTTATTTTGTTCGAAATGTGTAGACTGACGCCGTTTCTTCAAGAGTCCTAATTGCATTGTTCCGATTGGCTCTAGAGTCACCCTGAATTGTAAATATCCACAATATTCTTCGATTTTCAGCCTCTTTTCTTCATCAGCTTCATGGAGTCGATGAATTGGATTGGACTAGTGCGAGTTTACCCTCTGGGACC
>JAEQML010056156.1:0-34532 GCA_016904865.1 Pissodes strobi
TGAAATTGAAGCCTTTTCAGAGCAGCGGCCATTATTTATGTGGCAAACACATCTATTGTAGTGGCGGTGCTATTTTCCAGTTATTTTGTGAGTTTTTGAACAAGAGAGATAAAAACTAAGATTCATAATGGTAAATTGTTCGGCATATGGTTGCAAGAGTCGAAGTGAGAAGAAGGAGCCTGGAATTTCATTTCACAGGTAATTATTGTCTGCTGACCTTGTAGTTTATTTGCATATTTCTTGTTTTAATAATAATGCATAATGTACACATTGTGTTACCTCTGAGTATATCATGGTAGGGATGTTTATTTGATTATCGAGAGTAATTTGATACACGATCTTGGATATTTTCAGTCATCAAATAATCAATAAAGCCATAAATCTTCTTCAAGGAGAGTCATTCAACAGAGGCGTAGGTAATATCATTCCAACCCGATGTTATGCATGCGTTTGCCAAATATACGTATACGTATATGGTTTGCCCCGACAAGCGTTTAGCGCTCATACAAATTTTTCGATGCGAAAGCCGTGCATGCGCAAAACAATGGTCGAAATAAGAATAGGTATTATTAGAGCTTTGCATGGCCCTCCGTTTGCTTCGCTCGCTATGGGGGCGCAACCAACAAGAACTAACTCAAGTATTACCCAAAATTATGGAAAAAAAATAATTAATAAAAAACAAAGATAACCATAAAAAAAAGTTAACAAAACACCTATCACGACCGACCGAAATCGAAACCGCAAGTGACAGGTAGAACGTCTAAGTACTACACCACCAAGGCGTTGAAAGAATTGTCCTAGACCGTATAGACATTGATAATTCCAATACATTGGGCCATTACGCATGCACGCCTTTCGCATCGAGAAATTAGTGGGAGCGCTAGACGCCCGTTTTGCCCCGTATTTTGAGGTTAGATATGGAATACGTTCGCGGAAACACATGCAAGCTGCTGTATATTCACTATAATACGGCTCTTAACCCAATTTTTTTTATCATCAATTAATATTTCACTTATCGCATGGCCCTTAGCTCGCTTCGCTTGCGCGGGGGCTTAACGAGGAACTAACCAAAACTAATTAATGGCATGCCCAAAATCAGTATTTTTTTTAATGCAGTACGACAACACAATTTTACAACTCTTCCAGCAACGATTCACACAGAGAGTTATTTACAGGTAGTATTTGTACTTAAATCCAATCGGGGAGCAGCAATAAGATATTCAATTACAACACCAGGTTGGAATGAATGTTCGAATTATGGAATGTTAGGACCTTAGACTATATAATAACAATAGACTCCGCGTTTCATTCATAATTATGCTGCCGCCCTGGCCCCAACAATGTCTACCCCCCTAACCTCCCAAATAAAACAAAACATGAACAAATGAATGAAACTAAGAAGTGCTTGTCACCTGCAGACGCTAACCCCACTTCTTTTCGCTCGCAGATCCGTTTTAATGATGGGGCCAGTGGAATAGCAAAACAACTACCTCTTTTTCAACTATATACTCTAAGGTTAGGACGGTCTTCCTAGACGCAAATTAAAAAACTCCCGTTACCGGCGACATCTGAAAGGAATTTTTTTAACTTCATTTTCTGCTAACCTGCTAAAGATGGCAGCGTTACCGCTACGTTCTACAGTGGCTTTATACAGGACAGTGACGACAATGTTTCGTCAACGCGCTGATTGGCTGCGCCATTTTGGAGCAAATTTAGTTTGTTTCCATATGTGACTGTGGATAAGTTCTTGTGATTTATAGCGATTTTATGCCTTTTTCTAGTGACTTTTTTGCTGATTATTAAACCTGTGTGTGTAGTTTCGGTATATCCAATTAGACATTAAAGTTATATTACGTTTTAAAGCGTAGTTTTGCTGCTTTCGTAGGTACCAAGGTAGGTAAACAAGTGGTATTTTAAAGTAGATTATCTATAAGATTTAGTCAGACGTAGGCTTTTACATGCCCTGCAGGCCTTCTACAGGCCCACCAATACATTATTATCCTATATGTAGTGATTTAAAAAAATTGTGGGCATGTAAAGTTGAAGGGTGATTGTTTCACCAGTATTTTTTGTCACACCAAAGACTGTTGTTATATTCTACTTTTTGTATTTATAAGAATGTAGTATATTGCAGCTGCATGCCTTTTTTGATATAAAATGTTATATTAGGCTTTCCTTTACCAGTTGAATATTGTATTGTTCTACTTTGAAACACTTAGTTACAGTATAAGTAAACAAGTTGTCAATGTCGATAACTTTGTGATCACGATCACAGTCCAAATGTACTTCAGTCCCTTAGGATTAAATTAACCATTTTAGTCCTGGAAGTACAAAAAATACTTTAACATTTATAACATTCCATGTTTAACATCATATACGTAGTTACTGTTATGTAGTTAGTAGGGCCTGGTTGTAAAATAGAGGCTTGCTTAAACTCAGCTTATTTGAACTACGACTGGTGGTTGAACTCCTTAATACATTGCTGTCAAATTAGATCATTTATCTGCAATGTATTTTAAATGGGATTCTTCAACCACCAGTCTTGGTTTAGCTGACTCGAGCTTAGCCAGCATCGTACAACACAGTCTAAGTAACATGTTCGTCAAATGTCATGCCTCAATTTGCATAATTAAGTGATGTGTATATTACAATGTAGTAACGGATTATCTTTTCTTGCAGGTTCATTTTGCACCAGGCATGTGGGAGGAAAAAAGATGAGATAAGAAGTTAAAGCCAAATGCTATCCCAACCATATTTTCCATTTCCAAAACCAACGTGGAAAGAAAAACTTCTACAAAGCGTGAATTTGCCTTGAAATCCCATCAGATTCCATATCGACGCTTTTTTCTGAGCAAACTGAGGAGTCAAGAATGAATTGGATTTTTTACCATGAACGCATGATTTATTTTTTTGGTAGAAATGGAAAATTGATAGTACAGTTATCACAGAACCTTGTCATAATATGAGTCAAAAAATAATTAGTAGATATGTAGTATTTAAAAAAATTAGTCAACAAGAGAAAAAGTAAACTAGTTCAAAAATATGCTAGTAAATCGTTGAAAAAAACTATTTGTATTAAAAATTTCAATTCGAGAAACTACACTTTTTTCCATGTTTAAGGTTCTTTATTTAGCTTTTGTTAATAACCGGAGGTGGTATTCCTGTTTTGTATTGTTTTAAATATATTAGGTAATATATGCATATTTTATTTAAGATTTTTTTTATTGTTGCCGTTTAGCTTAAAGCTTTATCGACAAGAAAGAAGAGATCGAAGTAAGTTAATCAAACAACTTTGAGTAAAATTAATATATTTATTTTAGATCAAATAAAGGTTTGTCAAATAGTGTACCTACTTTATTTCCTAACACTACATGAAATGAACTTCTGTTCGTAGTCAACATCCATAAAAATCATAATGAATTTTTCATTATTCAGGATCCATTTTTTGATAGCATCCTTATTAAATCTGATTTTTTCTCTCTGGTCAAAGCTGAAAATTGAAATATGCTTTTATATTCTTTGTGTTGATTATAAATAAATAAGATGTTTTTAACATGAACAAGTCTTAATCTAGACATGATTTTATGGCAGCAGCTTTATTTTTAAACTGATCAACTCTGTTGAAAATTTAGAATTCCATGTGACGGAAGACGGAAGCATTGTTTAGACAATGTAGGAAGTATACATCATGTCATCTTGTTTAAATATTATGCTTTGCTTCTCCATATACCTATTTGCTCTAAAGAAAAGTGCCCTTTCTTGCATCAACTGCTGTATAAACTGGATACCTGCTTCGCTGCTTCATATTATATATTGTTCCTTTCAAAACATTTTTTTGGGAAGGTTCCTAATTCAAATATGGACCTAAAAATTACATTTACTATTTATAACATCACCTTGCTGAAAGATACCACAAATCATGGAGAAATTACTAAAATTTCATGCCGTGAACACAGACGACCATTCTGATTATCACATTAAAACGTTATTATTAATAAAAAAACAAATATTTATATATATTTACGTACCAATCTGTCACAATCTTGAGTCATCATAACCCCACTTACATTGTCCATTCAGCTGATAAGTGTCTAGGTTCGGTTGAGTTTCTGTCCCTTTCTGTACTACGCTCAAAAAGAGTCGGAAACATGTTCCTTGCCGCATATACATGCGGGATTTTCAAATGCTAGTATAATACTTTCAATTATTTTGCTTGTTAATTTCGTGAAAATTATTAAAGTTTTGTTAGCTAAGGGTCCGGTTAACATATTCCTACCATTATAATACCTCAGTCGCTTTATTATATTAGCTTCTTGCTAAAAAAATGCAAAAAACGCGAAACTTCCATATAACCTTTAAGAAAATTTGCTCCAAAATGGCGGCCCCGGTCTATTGTCGTCACTGTCCTGTATAAAGCCACTGGCTATGTTCATCGGCACTTAGCATATTACGCTATCGCTTCTAAGCGCTAACAGTCCCGTTGATCGACACGACACTCTCCTTTGTGGAAAAGTCTACTATCAAAATCAAAAGACGTTCTTCATAACATAACCTATTTGTTTATTTTTTCGGTTTTTAAAAAATACTTTCTATAACTATACGTTTGTCAGCTCGGCAACAAGACATTTTTCTAATCTAGTTAAATTTTACCGCTTTTCGAATTCCTAATAGTAATTTCTGCAAAAATCGCTTACTTTTATGTTTATATTAGAGAATTATGTTGTTGCCAATAAACAACGTCCCCACTCACGGTCACTTAATTGACCGTGGTCCCTACTTGCATAGGTGATCACAGTCCAGTTAGATGCTATAAGTGTGTCATTATTATCCATTTTTACATACCTTTAACATAAATCTGCATAAACAAACAATTTAATAATTAAAATTTAAAATGAAAGGTTGGTTTATTATTTGAAATTATTCGCCATTTTGGTGCTAGCGTAGCCCGCTGACTAAAAAAGCGCTTTCATTTAGCGCTAACTACGCTAACGTTCGCTTTTCTGCTGAGGGGTAGTTCAATACCGATTTAGCGGTTAGCGCTTGCAAGCGCTTACAATCGCTAAGACCCGTTGAACGTAGCCATTGTATACGTTCTTTTTCCATATTTCCATAAATATTAAGCCACCACTAGGGATGCACCAATTTCAAAATAAATCGAAAATCGATACATCGAATTTCGATCGGTCAATATAGCACAAACATCGACCTTAATATATCGATGTTAAAAAAACATCGTCCCAACACATTGATAATATCGATGTTTGAAACCCATCGACCGAAAAACTTTTATATGCTCAATAAAAATACAAAATCATTCTCATAAAAAAGAAAGCAAAATTATCGACCAATCCTATTCCAATTTTGTTCTTTTTCTCTTTCTAAGAGGCACTTAACACAACGTGTTTTAATATATTTTAAATAGTTTAAGATAGGTTTTATACATAAAATATTTGCATATGCTTATGATTGGCTGGCGGCTGAGATTCCCCGGCTATAAAACGATAATAACCTGGTTTGTTTTGCTTATGACTAACAGGCGGCTGGGATTTCCTAGCTAGAGCGTATCACTAGATCACTAGTATTTTTCCTTTTGCTGTATTGCTGTCGCTATAACTTCCGGGAAGATATCTTCATCTAATATAGCTTAGGAGCGTCAGGAAACGTTACGGCGCACCGCGTATGTGCTTGTAGAATATTTAAAACGACTCTAGATAGATCGATGTTCGAACACATCGACACAGTGAAACAGCGATGTATAATACATCGAGTTACAATTCATCGATGTTAAAACATCGGCTTTTAACCTCGATGTATCGAAAAACATCGCGCATCCCTTGCCACCACTACACTACAACTCGCGTCTAATCAACTATTTAGAGCTAAACCTAGCACGGCACCTAATACGCCTTCAGTTAACTGATGTCTTTGCGTGCGCGAGATTTCAGTTCATAGTGTACTTGTGAATGAGAGGCGCGTGATTGGCTAGCTTCGTGAGATGACGCATGTCTTCGCGATGCAAGCAGTTGTTTGTAAGTGAGCAGATGGTCTAGGCACGGTATATTTGTGTATTTACCGTGGTATAGGAGTCTGCATGGTTGGCCTTCACTGGGGCGACCCGGGTTAAAATCGCGTCGGTTTAATTTTTTTTTTAAGTAAACAGGTTTTTTCTTGATTTTTTTAGTTTTTCTTGGTTATGGCTTGGGTTAGCACTTGGTTACTCTTTTTTTCTTGAGCCCCGGAGCGAGCGGTGGGCCATATACTTGCAAATTGCAGGTAGTCGCATGCGTTCACAAGTGCACTACGAACTGAAATATCGCTTGCGGTGCAATGAATTTTCTGGAAGTGCTCTGGTAGTTTAGTGGTTAGATGATGAGTGTCTCGCGAGAGCTATATTTTGGCTGCTGTCAAGGTAAAAGTTTCTCCAGCGCCATCTAGTGTAGCTAGGTTGCGTTGACTCGAGCGATTTCATTCGATGTCTTCGTGATGCAATAAATTTGTAGCATGAGTCGCCGTGGTCTAGAGGTGTAGATGGTTAGGTCTCAATTCTGTCGCCATCGGCGTTGCATTTTTTTATTTTTTTTACGGTTGTTTCTAAACAATTTTTTTCTTGATTTTGGGTATGTCTTGGGTTACGTTTGGGTTAGCCCCTGGTTAGTTTCCTTTTCCTATTCCTGAGGGCCATGCGAAAAGTGAAATATAACTTATTGTAATATATATACAGCAGCTTGCATGTGTTTCCGCGAATACATTCACAAAGAATCCCCCTTCTTTGAATGAATTCGACGTCTGTATCCGCATTTGTAACATTCGGCCTTGACGGCAGCCAAAGTAAAGCTCTCGCGAGACACTCGTGAGGAGCGCCATGCAAAGCCATTATAACAATACCACAGCTTATACCGTACCGAATACGGTATAAGCTGTGATAATACCCTGGCTGACGAATCGCAACTTGATATTTAGGGCAGACCGATCGCAACTTGTTATTTAGCTGTTGATAGACGCATGCGTACAATGTTAAAGCCAAAGTGGAATCCGTGGCGCTAGCCGCCTGTCAAAAAATCATCCCCCCTTGTAGTATTAAGTGTTTGTTTATCTACGATATTTGACGTTTTGTCTACTTTGAATGATTAGGACTTAAAAATTTTCTTTATTTTTAGGAATGTTTGCCGATTATTTACAAAAAAAATCCATTCTAATGGGGAAGTAGGTATCCTTTTTTAATGTTAACAAAAGAAATATATGTACTACAGGCACATTTGCTTGGGTAATCACCAGTTGCTCTATGCTATGAGTATGCGAGTAGAGTATGGTTTTTCTTAATAATTTGTCTAGACACTCTCGATGGAGAAAGGTCGCCAAGAAATTGAGAAGAAAACGTATTAGACAGGCAAAGGCTAGAGAAAGGGACAATAAGTACATAGAAGGTATGTGCCTTGAAAAGTCATAGACATCCTCGCCTTATATATATCACTGTAGTT
The DNA here is from genome assembly GCA_016904865.1 of Pissodes strobi. Classification (NCBI taxonomy): domain Eukaryota; kingdom Metazoa; phylum Arthropoda; class Insecta; order Coleoptera; family Curculionidae; genus Pissodes; species Pissodes strobi. Next base: position 7,479 of record JAEQML010056156.1, read on the forward strand.
CTTTTTACTACAGTTATTTTTTTTAATCTGTTGCCACTGTGTGTTAAAAACTTGGACTACCATCTATTTAGGTCTAAAGTTAAAAATTATCTCAAGGTGAAGGCCTTTTATGACCTGGAGGAATATTTCAATAACAATTTCGATGATTTAAAGTAGCAACTGTTCAGGGGCGTATAGGCGGTTGCCTTAGCTGTCTTATTGCTTTATGTTGTATTGTTTGTCAAACAATTCTTATTTGTTAATATACTGTGTTTTGTTTTATTAATATTTTAACTACAAAAAAGCAACTTTCATGACTTTTTTAAACTGGATATTTTTAAGTTTTATCTTTATATATGACGTGTGAAAATATTTACATTATGTACATCATCAATAAATATTATTACTATTATTATTATTATTATTATTATCACGTATTTCAAGTAGGCACTTTTGGGATGCATTTGTTATTATTTTTTATACGAACTTTTATAGAACTACGAAAGATAGAACATTTACCTGAGTACCAAAAATGGCTGCAGGTGCAAGAGGATATAGAACAAGAGAAAGCGAACGAAGAAGCAGCACAAGCTGCTCAAAGGTACATGCTTTAAATTCCTGTATGATTTTATTTGCAAGACAAAATAGGTAGGCATATTGGATCTTTTTTCCTGTATGCTTTTCAAGCCCTGATTACATTTTCTCTGTCACACGTTTGAAGGTATTGTTTTAAGGGCTGTTTCCCACTTAAAGCTAATATCAATTTGTGGTGGTATTTAACTTAAATATCATAAAATTTCTAGTTTTATTTAAATGCCACTCAAATTACTGGAACATTCTCAGGATTTAGTTGAAATAGAGAAAAATATAATAGTCACTTTCAAATTGAAATTTATTCTCAAGCATCATACATCAGTATAAATTCGTTAGTTAAAAATATAATTTGTTTAAAAAATCGTTATAAAAAACCAATCATACAATATAGTATTTTAACAAACTACAATAATAATTACATTGAAACTATAATAGATCTTAGTCGATATTATAAAGGAGTATATTTTTGATTTGATTACAATAACATCATGTTGAAAAATGGGTCAAAATTTATAATCTCCAGGCTTGGTTTGACTGAAGAATATTCTTATATAAATTATCAATGAACATTAAGCTTACAATATTCCTAATCTTGACATCAACTTAGGAAGTGTTAGATTAATGTCTCAATAATTTATGGATTGAATGTTTGTTATCTCTGCTATAAGTAGGTAAGTATTTCTAATTCGCCAAGCATGTCGATACTTCAATAAATTTAAAAACAATTCGTTGGAGTTCATGGCTTCGTTTCCATAGGGAAGAACAATGGAGAAAAGTGGAAGAAAAGGCACAGTTACAATGGGAAGATTTACAGAAAAGAATCGCCTTAGCCAGAGAAGAAAAAATGAAACAAAATATGAAGATAAAACTGGAATGGGAACAGGAACAACAGAGGCTGAAGGAAATACAGATAGCAAAGGTAATACAAAGTTAACATATGTCTCATGAATCTTCAGCATTTAAATGGAAACAAAAAAATTAATAAAGCATTGCAAATCTAAGACAAAATCACTATAGCACAAACTCAGTAGCCTATCTTATTATTATTAAAATCTTGTTGAATAACTGTGTACATTAAACTATATTTAATCACCCAAAGAAGTAATGGTTTCCGACGTTTCAAAGTCAAATCGACAGGTAAAATAATCTCCCATTTTCATTAGTGCTGGAAATTGAAAGGTTAGAGAGTCGGGTGTGTTGAATGTCTTCTTTTCAGATACATAAAGTGGTTCTATGTGGTTCCCAAATATGACCATTTTTACTTTCACATGTTCAGCATTTTTCAAGACTGTCTTCACAATTGCAGTTAGGAAATTTTTATTTTTTTGTATAACTATAATGAAGAGCTGATTGCTGTTGTGATACAGATAAGCCCTTAATAGACTACAGGCGTCATGAGGTAATCTTATAAATGGTTCACTTAAGAGTAGTTCCCGATGGCACTTTTTGTAATGATCTATAACAAACAGCAAAGATTTAGGTTCCTTGTTTAGTGCTGAACAACTGTAACATGTGTATAATTGCCCTGTGCATCTTTTCTCATGATCTAAAACTTTTTCATATTCCAGCAATTCCGTGCAACCTTCAAATCTGTTGACACACGGAAATAGGGTTTGTTTAGCTATTTTCTCGTATGATGATTTTGTTCCTGTCATTGTTTGATCCATGGTTTCCGAGCATCGTCCACACGCTATTTGGCCAGACGGGTACACTTTCGTAACTGGACAGGACAAATATTTTTTGCACTCTGTACATCGCTGATAATCGATAATTTTTTCAGGAAGGATGAATAATTTGCTTGTACTTTTACCCATTTTTAATATTGTCACTTTAAAAACAACTCAGAGTCAAAAACTGTGCTGGGACGTTTAAATAGTTGTTCATGTTCGTTTACAATTACCAGACAAAGAAATCACAAGATATCCCCCTATTTGGCATATTTTGTGAAAGAAATACCTACTAACCTACAAACCTACTACAAACAGAACAGAACCAGTGTTGTCAACTGCTTTAGATAAAATTATGCGGCCGTTAAAGGAAAATATTGGCTATGTTCATCGGCACTTAGCATATTACGCTATCGCTTTTAAGCGTTAACAGTCCCGTTGATCGACACGACACGCTCCTTTGCGGAAAAATCTACTGTCAAAATCAAAAGACTTTCTTCATAACATAACCTATATTTGTTTATTTTTTGTTCTGGTTTTAAAAAATAGTTTCTATAACTATACGTTTGTCAGCTAGGCAACAAGACATTTTTCTAATCTAGTTAAATTTTACCGCTTTTCGAATTCCTAATAGTAATTTCTGCAAAAATCGCTTACTTTTATGTTTATGTTCGAGAATTATGTTGTTGCCATTACAACGTCCCCACTCACGGTCACTTAATTGACCCACTTGCATAGGTGACCACAGTCCAGTTAGATGCTATAAGTGCGTCATTATTATCCATTTATTACATACCTTTAATATAAATCTGCACAAACAAACGATTTAATAATTAAAATTTAAAATGAAAAGTTAGTTTGTTATTTGAAATTATTCGCCATTTTGGTGCTAGCGTAGCCCGCTGACTAAAAAAGCGCTTTCATTTAGCGCTAACTACGCTAACGTTCGCTTTTCTGCTGAGGAGTAGTTCAATACCGATTTAGCGGTTAGCGCTTGTAAGCGCTTACAATCGCTAAGACCCGTTGAACATAGCCAATGCAATTTTGATTTGAATATGCGGAATTTTTTGACACGTTTTTGTGTTTAGTACTTCGTCATATAACTTATTTTCTTTATCTTGTTTTTAGAGAACAACAGGAGAAAAGAATGCCGTTTAAAATTCCTGCAATATTTCAGTAGAGCTTTCTTCTAAAACTTTCAAACTAAATGCGGCAATTATTTTGTTTACTAGTAGATGGCGACAGTGATAATTTAATAGTAATGTAGTGTTCCGAGTCTACATTCAATCTGTAACAATGGTGATTGTGATATAAAATTTAAGAGAATCGGAAAAAGTCCTCAGAAAATATTTTCTATACATTTATGTCTCCTGCAAGGAATATGTGCGGAAATAATGCGATTTAATTTAGATGCAAAAATTGTGCGCATACTTCTAAATTATGCGGAATTCGTATAATCATGCGCCAATTGGCAACACTACATTCGTGTCTATCTACCGCAATTTTTAGCTTTCACGCATGCGTACGTGCTATTTCATATATTTTTCAATTCTCTTTCTTGATTTTGGGCATTGCTTTGGTTGGTTACATCCCCGAAGCGAGCGGAGGTACACGCGTAAAGTGAAATATTAGAACACCGGGCTGAAGGTCGAAAATTTGCAGTAGGTAGACGCGAAGAACAGAACCATAGAGAAAGTTGATCAGACAAACCAAGACTAGCGTCTCGCCGCTGCAGGGAGCCGTGATTCCGACTTCTGCCAAATTGCAGTGTTTATGGCGCTACATGCGTTGTTTACAATGCCTTTATACAAGAAAAGCCACTGTACCTCAGTGATACTCCTAGCGCCATCTCTAGTTATAACGTGCACTCATCTGCACTCGGCAGCTCGACACAAGAGAAGCAGTCCTGCATCCAACAGCATAATTCGTGCTAGACCAATCACCTCAAGGCCACGGCATAATAAACAATCGGCAGGCTCACTCGCCGTTGATCGCATTGCAATATTAGAGTACGAAAATTTGACCTTGGCGGCGACATTCGGGGGTCTTAGTCAGGGCCGGATTAAGGCGTATCGACATTTTCCGATAAAATAAACTATTGATAGACAGGGTCGTATTAAAACAAAAAAAAATGATTTTACACGAAGTATATTTAAATTAACTTATAATAACAGCAGTAGGAAAATAAACTTTACTGATGTCGCCAAATAGCTTATTTTTATTGATGGTCTTAAAGTGTCTATTAATATTTTTCAATGTGTAATATATACGTAGCCTCAAATATAACTTAATAACATATAATGTTGGGAAAAGGGGACATGGAGTGTCAAATGTTATATCGGAATTAATTAAATCTATAAAATGTTTGCAAATTCCGGATTTAGCGATAAATAATTCAAAATGTTTTCGAAATATTATTTCAATTTGTGTTACTAAATATACAAAACTGTTATTTGACATTTTTAAATTGCCAAAAATGTCTTCATTTGCGTTTTTGTATGCCTTTCGGTTTTAATATTTTTAGTAATAAACTGTAATAGTGATGATATCTAATGTCATATCACTTTTGATCGTTTCAATAAAAATCATGTAACTTAATGTCTTACTTAAATGCTCAATTTAACTGCCATTTTCTATAATATTTTAAATAGAATACGCCATATTTTATGTTACTAAATTGAAGGTAGTGCATAAGCATAACCTTTCAATAAATGCGTTACAATATTAAAATGGTTAGATTTGAAAGTTTGTCATTGATTGCATCGCAAAGCTACCACATTACTTTTTGTAAAAAATTATGTGCATCACCTTTATAGGCACACAACTGAAGTGAAACTTCTGAATGAGATATTAGGAATTGAATGTGTTTTATTTTGTTGTTTTTTTAATTTTATTTTCAATTTTTTTTATTATTTATTTTTCTTTGGGGTAAAAAATAATTGAACCTGTTTAATTTTACTATTTTTTAATATTATTAAAAATAAAGGTTTTGATTTTTTACTTACCACAGAAAACAAAAAATATTTTTATAGAATATTAAAATTTCAAAAGTAACAAACATTTGAAATTACGCCAAGGCAAAATAAGTAATTTAAAAAAAAATAAAAAAGAATGAAAAAAAATAATGAAAACACATATTCATATTAATAACACCAATATTATGTGAAAAACGATAAAAAAGTTCGTATTTAAAAAAAGAAAGTTGATGATGACCCCTTGAAGACGAAACGTCGGATTTCAAACTGGATATCATCATTGGATAGAGCGAGAAAACTGTCAATGCAAAAGTGCAATCCAATTTGAAATTCGTCTTGAAATAAGCTCATGAAAAAAATAAAACGATTTTTCAATAATTCGGTTTTTTTTTCGGATATCTCCGGAAATACTTGAAATTTTTAAACTTTTTAAGTGGCATATTCTTAGGCACCTAAATGCGCAATTTTGACCGACACTGTATCTCTTACGGTTTCCGAGTTCCCCATACATAGACTCGAATTCGAGCCACCCTGTACACAAATTCACTACTGAAATCTCCCTCGTATTAGAGTCTATAAATATTAAATATTGACCTTAAACTCTTAATTACATTTTCCTGTTTAATCTGACCGTCCTAAATCTAAATACGTAGGTATTAACCATTAAATAGTATATTTTAAATTGTATCCCATATACATACCTAATAGGATCTATGGGAAACCTTAAAAAAAGCTTTTATTGCAGTTTATTCGTTTATTCCTACAGTTTTTTGCTGCACAACTTTGCCCAGGCATAATGAAAACACGTCAAAGTTAATAAATTACACTAAAATAACTGCTCTATATCATAAAATCTAGAAAATTAATCTACGATTCACAAGAAAACTGACAGAAACTACATTTACCCATCGCCATTGAACTATAAACTCGCATTACAATCAAAAAACAAAATATACATTCGAGGCACACGCTACTGATTCCTAGCTGCCGTAACTATTTCTTTTTCTTGTAACAAACGACGATAATGGTTTGATTGAGAGGTTGAATCCCCAAATGGCGGCGTGCGCGAGGATATGCGCGTAGCGTTATCGAGAAGGCGAGTGAGCCTGCCGATTGTTTATTATGCCGTGCCCAAGGCCGTGTAAGCTACACTGCAGAATTGCATTCGGCCAATCACTGTGCCTTTCACAAGCGAAAACGGAGGTAATCAAGTTAGCTCCTAAATTTCGGATCTTTAAAAATCGAATTTTATAAAAACTAGTTAACCTATTTCGACCAGATTTGTGTTAAAATTCATAAGTTTATTTTAAACAATCGCTGATGTTAAGGTCTACAATAACTCCTCTGTAGATACATAATTTGCCCTTTTCTAGTTCCGAAGTGAAGCATCTTCTCCCGCCAGAAAGGGAGGAGTCAACGCCTTCGAGTTGATCTAGTTCTCACGAATATCACGTTCTAGAATTCAGTCGAGTCTTGAACCCCAACCAAATAGCCGCGTTGAAGCGCTCTCCCGCTGGTATGGCCATATTGGCCATGCCAGGCAGGTTTCACGTGTTGAGGTCCCCTAATCCCTCCAGATCTATTCAAGTGACATTGTGGTATCCTGCCATTGCGACATATCGTCGTCGTCGTCTCAAGCTTACAAGTAAAGGTATTTATTGGCACACAGCAATCACTCTCTCACAACTAAGACGCTGTACCGATCGCTGTACTAGCGTCCCCATTCGTCTTGTCCATGGGGGTTCATTTCCACTATATGCTTTATTATAATATAAAGATTCTCACAAATGCTATTTCCCCTACACGGATTTCAGCTTACCTATGCGAGCTGCATAACGCTTTTAGTATCCATTTTTGCGTGTATAAAAAACCGTATTTCACAAAGGCATCATTTCATGCCATTATGCATATAACTGCATACCATATCAATCTACTACCAATCGAGTCATTCTTATTTGCAAGAAGTTGAAGTACATCGTATATAGAAACTGGAAAGACTTAATTAAGTGACTTTCCCCATGTGCTGGAAGATAAACTGCTGAACGATTGAACGTTGCTCGTCAATCGGTGAATATAGTGTACATAGTAGCTTATAGGTGGACATTAAGGTAATATTTATCCTGTTATTATTGCTTGTATATTACTGTATTTCATCTCAGAGTTATCTCAGCTAGTCGAGCTCACACGGAGCAGTTCCGCACGACTTTAAAGAACAGTTAAGTGTATATAGTTGCAAGATAGTGTTTATATTCATATACTTGTTTAGGATTACAAATGTTTATGCAAACTGATATTGTCCATATCGTAGCACTGACTACGTATAATGTTTTAATGTTTATATTTTGTTTGTTTATGAGCTTCCAGTTGTTTTCAGGTAAAATAACTTATTAAAATATTCATATAATGCTAAAGGTTTTTGTTTTATTTGCAAAATCGTTTTAGAACTAGCCCCTGTGGTAAATTATAGTGCCTACGAGCACTCTCTGTTTGTTTAGAAAATCGGCAATTTACAAACCGTTGTAATAAGTTTGTGGTCGTAGGTACCTAATGGCGGACCAATTGTAATTGTGTACTGGTCAAGATTGGTGGTTAGAAAAAGGAAAAAAAAAAGAAAAAGATAGACGCGAATATCCAAACTAACCTAGTTTTATTGCCTGAAGAGAAGAACACTTTTTAAATAATTTTCTTCATTATACTCTATTTCGAAATGATGCGAAGTAATAAATCATTTTCTGATGGCTGATACATAGGCGTACATAATTACGTACATATACGTACATATTTTAAATGTTTACCTGTCCTAATACTCGGACTTTCCCAGCATTATATTTATCACACTTCAGTTTTTTTATTACTATTGTAAACATTCAAATTTGACGATTTTTTGTATGCATACCCTAAAGTTTAAGTAATTGTAATTTTTCAGTTATATTTGTTCTTCCGAAGAAGACACAGTGTGTTTGTTTCATTTCATAGTTTCAATTAAAATGACTAATTAAGTTTTCTCTCCAGTGAAACGAGCGAGCAAATGTCCATTTTCTGTTAACGAAAAGAATATTATTCTTAATGTATATGACGCCCTCAAACATCAAAATCCTCTGTATAGCGTTGATACTGTGGTGGAAATGTGTTCGCAAATGACGGGTGTTTCAAAAACGTCGATATATAAATTAAGGTGTGAACGAAAAAGTGGAGCTGTAAAACCACCTATACCATCTTCAGGAAGAAAGACGGTGCCTATCGATGAAGACTACAAACTTATAATTAGAAGAACAGTACATTCCTTTTATTTTAATAAGGAAATACCAACCATCGACAAAATTTTAGGAGCCTTGAAGCAAGACCAAAATATGTCTCCAACGATAAGCAGGAAGAAATTGTGGACAACTTTAAAACAAATGAATTTCAGCTGGGAAAAACAAAGCAGAAAATCGCTCCTAATCGAAAAAGATGAAATTATTTGCTGGAGGAGACATTACTTAAGACAGATAAAGCAGTTTCGAAGTGAGAATAGAAAGATTTATTATCTGGACGAAACATGGCTTAATGAAGGATATACGGTTGGGAAGATTTGGCAAGACAAAAATATTTCAAGTTTTCGTCAAGCATTCTTAGAAGGCTGGTCCACCGGAATAAAACCACCATCTGGGAAAGGAAAGTGACTGATTATTACACACCTTGGAAGTGTTGATGGTGTTGTTGAGGGCGGTTTGTTAATGTTTGAGTCAAATCATTCTGGCGATTACCATGAAGACATGAATGGCGATGTGTTCGAAGAATATTTTGAACAAATGTTAGATCTCATTCCACCTAATTCTGTGATAGTGATGGACAATGCGAGTTATCATTCCAGAAAAGTTGACAGAATACCAACTAATTCATGGAGAAAAGCGGATATTATTCAGTGGTTTAGACAGAATAACATACCATTTGATGAAAGTATGGTGAAAAAGGAACTGTTGTCCATAGTGTCCTCAAATAAAGCTCGTTTCACCGAGTATGTAGTTGACAAAATTGCACAGAAACGAAATATTACTATTCTTCGTCTGCCTCCGTCTCATTGCGAATTAAATCCCATTGAACTTGTTTGGGCCCAAGTAAAAAGTTATGTAGCAAGGAGAAACACGACGTTTAAAATGAAAGATGTTAAAATTATCTTTGAGGAATCTTTAAAAAATGTCGATTCTGAAAAATGGCGTAAGTGTATTGAGCATGTTATAAAAGAAGAAGAAAACATGTGGAAACTAGACCATTTAATTGACCTAATTGTAGAGCCTTTAATTATATCCTTGGAACATGACGAAGATTCGACGGATTTTTCTGACGACGAAAATGATATACCATAGTTCTCTACATAACTGTTTACACAAAATCGCAATTCTTATACCTTATTATATAAATATTATATGTGATAAAATGTTACAGTAATACCACCGTCTATAGATATTCTAATAAGTCCGCTCACTCCAGCATGCCGTGGAAAATACTGCCGTTGACCTTGAACACACTCGGCCACTGTACAGTAAACGAATGGGTGCAGCTACGGTGTACGATCAATATGAACTGCTCTCGATTATTTTTATACGGGGTGCGTTCTATTAGGAATAAATGATATGAATATGATTACGTATTAATGTTTGGATTATTTATTTGTTATGAACAACTATTGACATTATCTGTCTCATTTATAGCTCATTAATGATACTACTTTGTAATAGTTACTTAGAATCATAATAAATAAGCAAATAATAAACGAAATATTATCTACGATATGGATAAAAATACCAGTAGGTACAACTTGTATTGTTTAATTACGAGCACAAGTTAAAAAATATAACAGGAAAATAGCGACAATGGAATAATTTTAACCTGATATTTTCGGCTGTCGATAGGTATCGATATTTCATTTACATTTTGTTATTAATATGACAAATGCGTTGTCACAGTGGATGTCGTCTTTAAAAAAAAAATGAAAACACCAACTGACCTGTGCCACACCCATAACTTAACCCAAGCATTAAAAGTGTTTTCCATCTAGGGTTTTTTATTCTTAATTAGTGGTTAAAACAGCGACCAAACTCACTTATACTCATATATAACTCAACTTATATACATAATTTGGGCGAAGGTAAATATTAGAAATCCACAAATTTTACGCTATTTTGATATTCTTTGGATTCATGAAAGTGATTTTTCAAAGCCATGCATGTAACGACACGTTTTGGAATTTTCATCTCGCAAGAGAGATAAAGCATATGACTCTCTCTCTTCCTCTTCCTCTTTTATCGAATCGGTAAAGAATTAATCAATTTTTATGAGACGAAGTGAAACTAACCAAAAGTTGATTGGACGACTAACCCAAATCTATTAAAATTGATTATGACGCATCGGAACACCTTCAAATGACTAAAACGAGTTGAGACTAAGTGAAACTAACCGAAATCTGATTCGGCGACTCACCCAAACTAACCAAATCTTAGATTATAACATATCGGAACCGGTCCAAATGATTAAAATAATTGAGATTAAGTGAAACTAAACGAAAGTTGATTCGACGACTAACCCAAACTAACCAAATCTATTAAAATTGATTATAACGTATCTGAACCGACTCAAATGACTAAAATAAGTTGAGACTAAGCGAAACTAACCGAAAGTTCTTTACACGACTAACTAAAACTAACCATCTAACCAAATGTGTTAAAATTGATTATATCGTATTGGAACCGGTTCAGATGTCTAAAATAAGTTGAGATTAAGTGAAACTAACCGGAAGTTGATTCGATGACTAACCCAAAATAACCAACTCTATTAAAATTGACTATAACGATCGGAACCGATTCAAATGACTAGGATAAGTTGAGACAAAGTGGAGCTAACTGAAAATTGATTCGGCGACTAACCCAAACTAACCAGATCTAATAAAATTGGTTAGAGCATATCGAAACCTGATCAAATGGCTAAAATAAGTTGAGACAAAGTAACCGAATGTTGATTAGACGACTAACTAAATGTATTAAAATTATTATACCGTATCGAAAGTTCAAATGTCTATAATAAGACGAGACTAAGTGAAACTAACTGAATGTTAATTCGGCGACTAACCCAAAGTAACCAAATCTATTAAAACTGGTTATAGCGTATCGGAACCGCATCAAATGACTAAAACAAGTTGAGACTAACTCAAACTAACCAAATCTATTAAAATTGATTATAACGTATCGAAACCGACTCAAATGACTAAAATAAGTTGAGACTAAGTGAAATTAACCTAAAGTTGATTAGACAACTAACCAAATCTATTCAAGTTGATTATAACGTATCAGAATCGACTCAAATGACTAAAATAAGGTGAGACTAAGTGAAACTAACTGAAATTTGATTAGACGACTAACCAAAACTAACCAAATCCATTAAAATTGATTATAATGTACCGGAACCGGCTCAAAAAAGTAAAATAAGTTGAGACTCGCTAACGAAGAGGTCACTTCTATCACGTATACTGTGCTACTCGTGACTCTTTTAATAAAAAATCATTAAAAACTTGTGTACAAATCTGCTGTAATTGCTACTACTTTTCTCTGCCGACTTTCAATGTATTGTTTTGTATTTATTGAAATAACGCAGACGGCGCATGAGAGGTTTGTAGACAATGCTGTGTTGCCAGATTAATTCTTTAATTCTATATGGTTTTAAATTAAAATGGTACATTTCTCAGTTTGACAATTTTATGTTAGTCAATAGTTGTGTTGTGCTGAATTTAAAATATATATCTATATAATATCTATTATTCCTGAAATTATTATTTTATATAACTTATTAAAGTGAGGCAAAGCGATAGTGATATTAAGCTGATAAGAATGGATATTATTCATTGCTCTATATTAGAGGTCGAAAAGGGGATTTGAGGAGCATGATTATTTCTCTTGCTGACTATAGGTATTTTGTTTCCTTATATTCCTTGCGTTTCTATACAAGCGTCTAGCGTCTGCGGTATAACTATTTGCAATCATGCGCAGTTGCGTTTCGGGATCAGTTTTTGTGCTTGTGATACTACGGCCCGGGTTCGAGTCCCGTCGGTGACATGTTTTATTTTAATTTTTTTGGTTATATTTGTTAGTTGGGGTTAATTTTAGTTTAGTGTTAGGCAGGGTTGGTCAAGCGTGTAGCGCCCCCGTCTCAATGCGCTTGTTTGATTCATTAAAGTTAGTTTCGATTATGTTTGCTTAATATGGTATATTGATGCGCGCGTAGCGAGTAGCACAGGACACGTAATTGAAGTAAATACTTCTCAAGTTTCAACTCATTTTATTTATATGAGCCGGTTTCGATACGTTTTTATAATCAATTTTTATACATTTGTTTAGTTTTGGTTAATCGTCTAATCAACTTTCTGTTAGTTTCACTTAGTCAACTTATTTTAGTCTTTTGATCAGGTTCCGATATGCTATAACCAATTTTAATAGATTTGGGTAGTATGGGTTAGTCGCCGAATCAACTTTCAGTTAGTTTCACTTTTTCTCGACTTATTTTAGTGAATTCAACCGGTTCCGCTAGGTTATGATCAAATTTAATAGATTTGGTTAGTTTGGGTTAGTCATAGAATCAACTTCCGGTTAGTATCACTTAGTCTCAACTTACTTGAGTCATTTGAACCGGTTCCGATACGTTGTAATCAATTTTAATACATTTGGTTAGTTTTGGTTAGTCGTCTAATCAACTTTCAGATAGTTTCACTTTGTCTTAACTTATTTTAGTCATTTCAACAGGTTCCGGTAGGTTACAATCAATTTTAATAGATTTGGTTAGATTGGATTAGTCGTCGAATCAACTTTCGGCTAGGTTCACTTTGTCTCGACTTATTTTAGTCATTTGATCAGGATCCGATATGCTATAACCAATTTTAATAGATTTGGTTAGTTTGGGTTAGCCGCCGAATCAACTTTCAGTTTGTTTCACTTTGTCTCAACTCATTTTAGTCATATCAACCGGTTTCGATAGGTTATAATCAATTTTAATAGATTTGGTTAGATAGGGTTAGTCGTCGAATCAACTTTCGGTTAATTTCACTTAGTCTCAACTTATTTTAGAAATTTGAACTGTTTCTGATACGTTTTAATCAATTTTAATAGATTTGGTTAGTTTGGGTTAGTCGCCGAATCAACTTTCAGTTAGTTTCACTTTGTCTCAACTTGTTTTAGTCATATCAACCAGTTCCGCTAGGTTATAATCAATTTTAATAGATTCGGTTAATTTGGGTTAGTCGTCGAATCACTTAGGCTCATCTTATTTGAGACATTGAACCGGTTCCGATACGTTATAATCAATTTTAATACATTTGGTTTGTTTTGGTTAGTCGTCTAATTAACTTTCGGTTAGTTTCACTTAGTCTTAACTTATTTTAGTCATTTGATCCGGTTCCGATACGCTATTCACTTCGTCTCATAAAAATTGAATAATTCTTTACCAATTCCATAAGAGAGAAAGAAGAAGAGATCACGTGTAGTTACATAACAGTCATCAACAGTACAATAAGAAAAACTGCCCTTAGCCATCTTAACCATATATATTTTTTAAATAGCGTATAGCGTAAATCGTGCGAAAACTATTCCCTAAAAATAAATTCACACCGTCCGATCACGGAAGTACTTGCGAAAACTGAGTCACGGCTAAGCCGTGACATTGACACACGTCAATGTCAATGCCGATGGGTGAGGGATTAGCGCAGGCAGGAGGGAAATTTTCCGCGGCACGCTCGAGTGAGCGGACTTATTAGAATATCTATAGACGGTGGTAATACTAACTGTTTTTGAATATACATAAATAAGTGAATAAATAAAAGTACTTAGGTAAAACAGGTATTTTAAATTAAATACCCAAACGTACGCTACTGCAGGTAGAAAATGGCCCCTTTGCTAATAAAGCCTATTGTTTGCAGCGGGATTGCCATACAAGACAGGGTGGAATGGTTAAAATATAATACAGCAGGCTATTCGCCCTGTGCGTTAGGGTAGTGGGAGAAATGACGAACGATCGTGCGCGCGAGTCGGAGAAATTTGGAACTTTATTCAGCTACTATACAAATATACACGTGGAATACATCGAAAAGGGTCTGATGTTATATAAACACTGTCGATTTTAAAGATTTTTTTGGGTTCAATGGAAAGATTACATCAAATAGAACACATTAATGCAAAAAAATTTGCGGATGAAGCATTTTTGACGCCAAAAATTGAAAAAGAAATTTCAGATATGAGGCCGTTTAGTGACATTTAAATGCGGAAACTCTCCCAATATGACGTTAATGATGGCAATTTACTTGCAATGTTGTCAGACTTGGCTAACCTTCTTGATTTTCAAGTAAGCAAATTACAGAGGCATGTTTCATAAAGTAGAATAACAGCTTGTGAAAGTAACTAAACAAGCGCAAACCGCGCGCTTGTTCCTTATATGCCTCAGACTAACCAAATAAGCTCCCATTTGTCTGTTAACTAACCCAAATTAATTCAGACTAATGCAAAGTAACCCAAACTAACCAAAAGTAGTCCACACTAACGTAAACTAACCCAAACTAACCCAGATAGACCAAAAGTACCCCATACTAAGCAAACTTAACCCTGGCTGTTTAGCCATACATGTATATATAAGTAATAAAAGTTTACTTACGGTACACTGTCGACTCAATTTGTTCATCTTAAATGCCCTAGATCAAGTATATTTGCCATAAAATGAAATAATTTTAAAAGACAAGCGCGCTACGCACGCTTGTCGTAACTCAACCACAGCTAACCCAAAATAACCAACACTAATCCAAACTAGCCAGCACTAACTCAAACTAACCAAAACCAACCCAGACTAATACAAAATAACCAAGACTAACCAAAACTAACCCAGGCTAACCATAATTAACCAAAGGAAAGAGACAAGAGCGCGTAGCGCGCTTGCCTCTTCGCTATTCCAATCTAAGCAAAACCAACCGAGCCTAACCAAAACTAACCCCAAAATTAACCCTAACCAACAAAAACTAACCCAACCTAATCCAAGCTAACCCAGACTAACCAAAAGAAACCCATACTAACCAAAACTAACCCTGACTAACCTTAATTAATCAAAGTTAAAAAAAGTGCGCTACGCGTAAAGAGACAAACGCGCCACGCGCGCTTGTCTATTCCCTATTCCAAACTAAGCAAAACTAACCCAGATTAACCAAAACTAACCCATACTGACCTAAATTAACCCGAACTAACCAAAACTAACGCAAGCTAACCCAGACTAACCAAAACTAACCCAGAGTAACCCTAATTAACCAAAATAAAAAGAAAAGTGCGCTACGCAACCTTTTCTCTTCGCTATCATAAACTAAGCAAAACCAACCCAGACTAACCAAAACTAACCTAAAGTAACCAAAACTAACCCTAATTAACGTATTCCAGATTAAGCAAAAATATTCGAAACTAACTTTAATTAGCCAAAGAAGCGCATTGAGGCGAGCGAGTATCAAATAAACGCACTACGCGTGATACTCTCTTAAACTAATCCAAATGATCTTTTAAATTTGTATCAATTTCAATAAACTAAATTAGTTAGTTTATATGACATATTATTAAAAGTGACCCCCTTCTAGGGTAAAATCTAATTCTAGTAGATCATATATTTGAATTATTCTTATTTTATTAAACAAGG
Organism: Pissodes strobi; assembly: GCA_016904865.1. NCBI lineage: Eukaryota > Metazoa > Arthropoda > Insecta > Coleoptera > Curculionidae > Pissodes > Pissodes strobi. The sequence continues at coordinate 23,377 of JAEQML010056156.1, forward strand.
CCTTTAGGAATCATTAATTAAAAGTTTTCGTCCCACAGTACTTTTGAAACATATTCAACACGAGGCTGTTATATTTTAGAACCAAATAGAAATTACACTTGGCAACATCTACCCGTACAACAGCCGTGCTAAGCCAACCTATATAATGATGTTTTAAGAAATAGTCATGTTGACGTTTATCTCATAAATATTATATTATGGTTTTAAAGTGCAAAAAACAGTTTTATTTGCAATTTGTATGAAAAGAAGCTTTATATTATGTTATTATTAACCTTCTGCGATCATACCTTAGGACAAAGTATACTGGAATTGTGTTTATTAGGAAAAAATGTATGTTAAATTTAAATTTTTATTTTCAATTTATTTTGAGAAAATGTGCTTTATCCGCAAATTTTGTTGCGTTAATGTGTCCCATTTGATGTAATCTTTCCATAGAACCCAAAAAATGCTTCAAAATCGACGGTGCTCATATGGCACCAGAACCAACAAGGGTAAGTATCATAACCTGTGTGATATATTTTCGAAGCCGGTTCTCATTATTAGTGCAATGGACAGCACTAATATTCCCGAAAAATATATTTAATAACTTAATTTCAGTTTGTCTATCATTCATTCTAAAGTAATTTCAGTAAAACTTCATGAATCGAATTTTTAATCGTATCAATTTCACAATGCTATTTTTGTTATTATGATATTCTCATGTTTACGCTGTCATAACCTACGAAGTTTTGCTGAATACACACAAAATTCAATATCGAATTTGACTGAGTCGAATCGATAAATATTCTCATATATCAACGTATTATCTGCAGAACTAATTATATTGCACTAAAATAAAAAAAAAACTTCTTGAATTTTCAATCGTTTCCGATGTACTTGACGTGTTGCGTAGCCAAGAAATTCGCCACATTTTGTACCACCAGATGTCGCGTCGTGTAACGCACGTAGCGAATAACAGCTGTGGCTAAATATTTAGAAATCACAAAAATTTATTTGACCACTCTGTTAGCGTTTTGCATTTATAAGTAGGTTTTATTACTCCGCACCATTTCGAAATAGAGTATAGAAGATATTATCCATATTTCTAAATCTTTAACAAAAAAAAACTGTATAGGGCAGGGTTGCCACATTTTAAACATTGAAAACATCGACGCATTTATTGCATAAATTAACTCCATTTATTCTTGAATATAAAATAAATGTCGATATCAAAACTCTTGTAATAAAATTTGCTAAAATGGTATTTCTTCATAAGAGAGTCAAATTAGGACGATTCTTCCTCAAAAAAAAATGTGATATTGCACAACTTAGGCGTTTTCGGAATCCATCCCATTGTGTTGAGAAATTGTAATTTTTATTTCGAATTCCGAGAGGATTACTATATTTAGAGTTGATTTAACCATGACAAATATTTGTCGTAGGAAGTAGAATTAGAAGAAAAACGCATCCTACAAGAAAAGCGCGAAAAAGAGCTATTGGACTTTCTGGAACAAGGCGGCGACACTCCGGAACATCTCAAAACAACAATGGAAACCAATCCGGGAAAGCAGACCTGTCCTTTCTTCCAGAAAGTATCGGCTTGTCGATTTTTCGACGTATGTTCCAGAAATCACGTTCGACCTGGAATCAGCAAGATGCTTTTAATAACGAATTTCTTTACCGATATGAGGTATGCATATTAATTTAGAAAAATTCATCTTATTTGATATATGAGATTAGGAATTTCTTGAAGAGCTACGTTTAAGAAATTTGATAATCAACGAAATCTTACTTGTAACTTCGACTCATGTCACTTTAAATTATATTTATGGGAACTTTATAGCATCTTCCCACACATAAAAAATAAAATGTCGATTTATGTGGTCATAAACTGGTCAAATGTTCACCGGATTTAATCAAAATTGCTGTAGAAGGCTGAAGTACAATGCCCTATGGTTCAGCAAGTTTTAGTTGAAAGATTTTGCGCAAACAGGTAGATTCCAGGACTAGCACGGCTCGTCAGGCATGCATTTCTTTTCCCAAATTATACACTATATTTTGTTCCAGTCTGGAAATAAAGGAAAATGAACATGGCAGTGACTCGAGTTTAGAATTTGAAAAGGAAGACACTTACAAACACTACAAAGAGTTTTTCTACGATGTAATACTGGAGTTGGAAAAATGTGGCAGAATTAAGTATGTTTATTTAATATCTTAGAATCTTGTTTTATATAATTGTTTCTTCTTCCAGACAATTTCTGACTTGTTGCAATCACGAACTCCATTTAAGGGGTAACGTTTATGTACAGTACCACAGCACGAGAGAGGCCCTAATTAGTTACCATAATTTTAATGGAAGATGGTATGCTGGGAAACAATTAAATGTCGAGTTTTGTGATATAGGTAACTGGCATAACGCAATATGTGGTAAGTAAATTTTTAATATACGCTCTGCTTTCATACTGTTTTTTTTTTTCACTTCCAAACTTGAAATTATTTAGTGAAAACTTGCATAGTTGTTTGCTGTTACATTTTACTACTTGTCTGCAAGGTTTTTACGTTTGAGTGTGTTGTGTTTTCCGCGTTTCTATGCCTAAGTTGTCTGAAACAATCCACAAATTCCGTGAGAGAAGGAATTTAAGAAGCAAAAAACGCACCGGTAAACTGAACTTAACATATAATGCCTTTCAACTGGAAGTGCTGTTGAATATCGTCAAATTCGCTGAATATAAAATCTATTTCACCTAGTGGTGTCAGTTATCCACTATGTCGTGTTCTTCTTGCAAAAATGTTGATAAAGAACTCAAGTATAAAATCAACTGTGATTTCTGCGATGCTACTCATTGCATGCCATGCTCCCGGTTCTCAACCTCAGAAGCTCAAGTGACCCAAATGAAGACTAGAGTTATGCTGTATGCTTGTCAAAACTGCTCTGATGGATTAAAAAAACCGGCAAAAGGATCATTAGGTAAACTTACGAGTGAACTGTTGAATCAAAAGATGGACAGTCTCAATGCTTCCCTCCAAAACAAAATCCAGCTTCACAGTAAATGAATCCATCATTAAAACTGAAATGAAGGAATTAACTAAAAACATCGGCCTACTAAAGGCAGAGGTTAACAAGCTCGAAACATCAAATAAAAATGTTCTAAAACAATATCAAGTGACAGAGATAACTGATATTTCTCCCAATGCTAACTCACGTGAGATAAGGCTGAAAAAATTGGAGGCCTTAAACAAGGAGCTGTCTGATGAACTTAACAAATAGGAAAGTGAATTTCTGGTCCGTAAAACTTCCCCTCAAAATAAATCACAGTCTCGTCCTGGGTCAAACAAACTAATATCGGGCGTCCGCCCATGAATGTGGGGCATAGTGAAAATTCTACATCACCGCGAAACAGTAATATGGTACACCAGGTACCACCCTTTTCCAGCTCAACAGTAGAAATCCTTTAATACTGGGTACTGGTTCGATGGGTGGTTCCTCATTTTTTTCGGCTGACGAGAAACGTTAATGGCTGTACTTTTGGAGATGCGACCCTGCTACTACCGAAAACCAAATAATTGAATATATGTAGAAACAACTCGAAATTGCAAATGTCAAATGCTTCGTACTGGACAAAAGTGAGAATGTTGCGTCTTTTAAAATCGGTGTCAAGGAATCCTTAATAAAAGATTTATTAGAACCCAACCTCTGGCCTGCGGGAACAGCAGTAAAGGAATTTCGCCCTCGTCGTCCTCGAGCATCCACGCAGGCAGCAAATTTTCAGGTCATCATCACTAACAAATAACGCTACCTTAGTATATCAAAATGTTAGAGGCCTCGGGACTAAACTTAAAGACCTTCTTTGCTCATCACTCACTGAACAGTATTCTATCATCGTTGTTACAGAAACCTGGCTCGACCCCGCTATAAATGATACTGAATTTCTTGACTCCAGCTATGCAATTTATAGAACTGACCGCAATAGCAGTAACAGTTCTAAAAATCGTGGGTGGTGTACTGATTGCTGTTAATAACAAATATAGATCTTACCGCCTCAACTTAATAACCCATCAGTGGAAGAAATATGGATCTCTGTTAAGATTGGCAAGGATACCTATTCCATTGGCTGTGTTTACATCCCCCCTGCAATGGACATATCTGTTTATGAGAATCATATGTTATCAGTGACAAGTGCCTGTGACTTATCAGACAATATTCTAGTTATGGGTGACTATAACCTGTCCAACATCACATGGGCAGCGAGTATGGATCAGCCAGGACTTTTGCCAAATAATGCTACTTCTTCTAGAGAAACTCTTACTTTGTGATACTTTTACGTTTTTGGAGCTGTCTCAATTCAATGGGGTGTTTAATGTTTACGACTCAATCCTTGACCTCTGTTTTGCCAACTTTGGTCTTACTTCAATTAAAAAATGTGACGGATTGGTAGATCGTGATCCCTATCTGTCAGCACTTGAGCTGTCAATTAACTATAATAGAATGGTACCTATATTTGAACTCGGCTGATAATTTTTATTACGATTTCAAAAACGCAGATTTTGACGCTATAAACCACTTTCTATTGTACAATTGGCACTCAATGTTAGATAATAATTTGGATGTCATTGTTGCTAACTTTTATGATATTGTATTTAACTGTTTAGTACGAAAAAAAAGATCAAATTCGAATCACAGATTTGCCGCCTGGTTCTCACCCACACTTAAGCAACTTATAAGACTTAAAAAATGGCCCAGAGGAGGTCCAAGCAATCAAACACTGACGCTGATTATAATGCATTTGTTCTGTTCATCTGTTGAGAAATGAATGACACTTAGCTCATCAATTCGGAAGATGCTATAACTAATAATGCTCATTTTTTTGGAAATATATCCGATCGCAATCTAATCATGGTGCTATTCCAAAAGAGATGTTCCTTGAGGGTGACAGCGCTGATAACGGCCACGATATTGCCAATCTCTTTACTCGTTATTTTTCGTCAGTTTACAGCCCCATGGATAACAGTGTTGCTGGTGTGGATTCTCCCGAAGGGTCTGTATCGATTTTTAACGTTGTCATAAAACCCACGGAGGTGGAAACAGCTCTGACCAGCCTTGACGTTAACAAGGGTGCAGGCCTTGATAACATACCTAACAGTTTATTAAAATCCTGTTCACATTCTCTATATCGCCCCTTGTACTACATCTTTTCGAAATCTTTAGGCTCTGGAATATTTCCTAGCAGGTGGAAATTGTCACACGTTTGTCCTATCTTTAAATCAGGCAATAAAAACGAAGTTAAAAATTATAGACCAATCTGCATCTTTTCAGCTATTCCCAAGCTCTTCGAGCACTGTGTTGAAAAAGTCCTTAAGGCTGTTTTTGAGCCAATTATCGTCAATCAGCAGCATGGTTTCATCTCAGGCCGGTCTGTAGAAACGAACCTATTCCTAACCTCAGACTTCCTTAATAGCTCTTTCAGCAACAGCCTTGAATGCCACGCAATTTATATTTATACAGACTTTAGCAAGGCCATTTTAATTTCCAAACTTTCCAGACTTGGGTTGTCTGGTCAGGTCCTAGGATGGATTATATCATACCTGAATGAAAGGGTACAGTGGGTTATAAATAAATAAATAAAGTCTTTATTAGTTCTAACCATCGCCCAATGGGCATAGAACGTGTCACATAAGAACAAATACATAAATATTTACAAGAATCACAAGATACAGTGTTCCAATTACATAACATATACTATCACCTACTTATGAACTCACAAATAGACATATACACCAGAATATCACAGTTGTTTTATTTCATCCCTAAAATATTCATTCAAATCATTATATCCTTTTTTTAAAGAAAGTTTATGTTTCTTTTTTAAAATCATTAATATAATTCATGGGAAGTTTATTCCAAATGTTCTTAATAGCAATAGACACTTCTCTGTATATATGTATACTTTGTTTTTTCAATTTTATAGTTCCCTTTTTTCTGGTATTATAATGATGTTCATTAACTGAGTCAGCAAAAAGATCAGATTTTTTTTTACAAAGATGACTGCCTCCAGTATGTAGAGTGACGCAAAGGTTAATAATGCATACTGTACAAAGTATGGTCTACAGCTTTCCCTCTGGTTTATCCTGAAGATTTTTCTTAAGCATTTTTTTTGTACTATAAATACTCTATTGGTAGCTAAAGAGTTTCTCCCAAAATATAATCCCATATTTTATCCTTGAGCATACATATGCCTGATAGGCAATGTGGTGTTTTCTCCCAGACTTTCCGACAAAATCTTTAGCCAAGTTTTGTGATAAGATATTTATATGTTCTTTCCAATCAAGCTTGCGATCCAGAGTTACACCCAAAAATGATACACATTCCTCATTACTAATTAAGCTACCCTTGTAAGTCTGTGATATGTCTCTTTTATAATCCCTATTCATACTTACGAGCTGTGTTTTTTCTACATTTAATATAAGATTATTATTAGCAAACCAGTTGTTCAAGACAGACATGAGCTGAACAACCCGATCACTACATGCCTCAACCGAATTTTCTTCAATCAAAATTGTCGTATCATCCGCATAAGATATCATAGTGTGCTGGCTCACGATACTGTCAAGATCACCAGTGTAAATAACATACAAAAGTGGACCGAGTATTGACCCTTGCGGGACACCCCTTGTTATATTTTTCAAGTCTGATTTAATTAACATACCCTGGCCATCTATCTCCACCACTCGTTGTTTTCGATTATCCATATATGATCTTATTAGACTCAATTGGACACCCCTTATGCCCCAGATTTCCAGCCTTTTAAGTAAGACTTCATGATCTACACAGTCGAACGCTCGCGAGAGATCTATACACAGTGCCATTGTTGATTTACCCATATTAGCTGCTTCCAAAATTCCCTCTAAAGTTTGATATATAGCCCTGATTGTTACTTTGCCCTGTCTGAAGCTGTTTTGATTATTTGATAAGAGCTAATTGTCTTCAACAAACTTATATTATCTTTTCTATTATTTTGTTGATATTAGATAGTAACGATATTGGTCTATAGTTTTTAATGTTGGTATTGTCCCCCTTTTTGTAAATAGCTTTTACATTACCTATTTTTAACTGTTCTGGATATGACCCTGTGCAAAAAACAAGGTTAATGATATGGGCCAATGGCTTTTCTATTAGATCTGCAGTATCCTTCAACAGACACACTGGTATCTTGTCATCCCCCACTGATTTCTTATTCCTTAGCGATTTTATACAACCCATCACTTCCTTTCTATCAGTCAGCCCAAAAACAAGACAGTTTTCATTTCGTTTCATATTCTTATAATTGATGTTAGATTGTTGATTTAGATTTGGACAAGCACTGATAAAGTAATCAATCACCTGATTAAGCAGTTCATGAGATGATACAGAGGGCATCGAGTCCCTTAAGTTCTCCAGAATATTATTATCAGTTTTAGTCTTGTTATTGGTAACTTTTTTAATGAATCCTCATGTTGCCTTTCCTTTATTTTCTGCAGTATTAATGTTATTTATATACGTCATTCTTTTAGCTTTTTTGCATAGTGATGTTAATGTTTTAGTATAGGTTTTGTATTCGTTTTTTGTTATTTCGCCCCTTAACATTTTTCTCCTCAGATATCTCTTCTTTTGACAAGAGGTTTTTAAGCCCCTTGTTATCCAAGTTGTGGCCCTTATGTTGTTTTTATTTTTATACATTTTTTTGGGAAAGACCTGGTTTAATTTAGATGTCATTTGATGCAAAAAGAGCCCGTATGCTTCATCAACCTCTACCATTCCCAGTAGCCCATCCCAATCATGGATCAACAGTTCATTATGAAAATGCTGCCTTCTAGCCTTAGAAAAATTCGTTTTAAAAATACTTTTTGGTGGTTCTTCCGCTTTTTTAATGTTAAATACTAATGTTTGAGTATAGTGATCAGAAAGCCCAAGATCCAAGACCCCACACTCATTAAAATCGTCAAAGTTGATAAAAATATTATCGATTAAGATGCTAGTTGTTTTTGTGGCCCTAGTTGCTGTATATATCTGCTGTGTTAGACCATTAGTTGACATTATATCCAGAAAAGTGTCAGAATCTCTATTTGTTTACAAACAAATTACAGTTGAAGTCCCCTACCAATATAATTTTATACATTTTAAATCTACAATTTATGACATTTAAAATTTCTTTCAAGATTTCTAGAAAAAGATCAAAATTACCCAAATTTGTACGATACACACTCAAAATAATCAACCTTGGCTCTCTTTCAGTATCCTTTATACACGAACACTTCAATTGTCCCTCTATGCTCATCGTCTCAATCTTTGGAATGCTTACTGCATTGATTCCATCAGCCACTAGTATACAGGTTCCCCCATGTTCCATTTCTTTCCTTGAAAAGCAGGATGTCATTTTGTATCCTTCTATTTTCAATTATTTTCCTTCTTCTTGTTTTAGCCATGTTTCGGTAAAGCATAGTATTTGCGGTTTCGATGGCATCATATTAATGCTCAATTCAATATCTTCAATTTTATTTCGAATACACTGAATATGCTGGTGCATCAACATACACTCCATCCCATCATTTCCAGAAGTAGGTTCGTCCATCAATAGATTCTCAGTCCCTTGTTCTCTCATCACAGATCCGTCATTTCTTTTGGTAGTAATCAGTTTTTGCCACCTTTATAATCCTTGGAATGTTGTTGAAATATTTAATTCTCAGATCCTCCTCACCATTCAACTTTCTCCGTTCCATCTCTGCTCTTAGCTGTTTATATTCTTCGATCTGTTGTTTAGTTTTGTCAAAACTCAATGCAAAGTTGCTATACAGTGGTAGTTTCGTGAGTTCTTTTGCTTTGAAGAACAATGTTCTTACTTGCTGTTCTGTTTCCAAAACTACTTTCAATGGCATCGGTCTTTCAGAATTTTGCTTTCCTATCCGTTTTACTTTAATATTCTTTGTCTCCATGTCTGGACACACTGCATTAATCATGTCCGTGATTTTGTTTAGATCACCGTGTTCTGTTTCGTCCGATTCTATGCAACCAAAGACCATTAGATTAGTTTTTCTTGCATCTCTTTCACCAATCTCTCTTATTGTAGCTGTTGTGTCCACTGCTGTAGGTGTTTCTTTATCTGATTCGATCTTTTCCAATTGTGTTTTAAGTTTTTTAATTTCATCTCTTAGTTCCTAGTTTATTTGGAGTTGTTTGTTATACATCTCACATCTCCAATACTTTATCATATTTTTCATCCATTTTATTTAATTGCGCCATCAAATCTTGCAACGAAACGTCTTTTTTTTGGGATTGTGTTTTTGTTGGAGTTACCTCCCCTTCCTTTTTGCCACAGTTTCCACACAGCCATCGCTTTCCTTTGGGGTTTTGAAGTTCTTTTTGATAAACATTTAAATTCGTCGATGTTATTCCTACACATTTTGCATGATACCATGCCGAACATAGATTGCATTGTATTGCATATGTATTATTCGTACTTTTATTGCACTTTGTACAGATTTTTGCCGTCTGGTTGTCTAAAATTTTCTCAGCCCACTTTTCCGCTTTAAAATTTGACTTAGCCCTGGTAGTTGATTCCCAGCGTAGAAATAAGAAGAGTTTGACAATTGCCAAAAAGTGTGGTTAGAACTGGGATTTTTGCACCAAAAATACAGGAGCGTGTTTTTGTGAGGTTAGGTAAGGCCTTTTGTTTTTTTTATTATTTTACCTTCTAAAAATCATATAGCCCTTTTCCTTCAACTGTGTCTTCTTCTTGGCCCCTTCTGTCTCTTTTGGTACCACTTTTGATTAATTTTCGATACTATTTTTTCCAATTTCCAGTGATATTTCACAACCGAATTTTTAAAAATACTCTCGTGACAGCTGACAATTACAATATGAATAGAGAATAGAGGGCTTCCATTCGGAACCATTTTATGACTCGCGGATGCTGTGACAGTATCGCTACATTCCATGCCATATTTCACTTTTCGAATGGCCCTCCGCTCGCTACCGCTCGCTACGGGGGCTCAAGAAAAGGAAACTAACCAGGTGCTAACCCAATCTAACCCAAGACATACCCAAAAACAAGAAAAAAACAGTTTAGAAATATAACCTTAAAAAAAAATTTAAAACAGCGATGGGGTTTGAACTCGAGTCGCCGAAGTGAAGGCTAGTCGTACAAACCAGTGTTGCCACAAGCACTTTTTTTTTCGAGGTAGATTCACATAAACCAGCGGGGTGGATATGGGTCGGTGAGGGGTAGATTAAATAAAAGCTAATATATTCAGTATTTTTCATTTAGGATTCGGAAATTTTACTAACATCTAACCGCTGACGGTAACTGACTATCCATATGGTATTATTTATGGCTTTGCATGGCCCTCCTCGCTTCGCTCGGTACGGGGGCTCAATCAACAGGAACTAACCAAGTGCTTACCAAAACTAACCCAAAATTAGGAATTATTGTTTTTATTAATTTACCTTTTCTTCCTAATTTTGAGTTAGTTTGGGTTTGTTTTGCACTTGGTGCAAATTTTGCGTTAGCCTAAGCATAAATCTAAACATTCCCAAGGAACTCGCTAATCACTTGACAGTTTGACGCTGGACAGAATATATTCACAGTTTTAGCACAAAACAACAATTAACAAAAAAAAAACGGTAACTTTTTGTTGAAGTGAACGGCCGATTTTGTCGTTTTACGGTTTTTTCCTCAGAAACACACGTGGAAACACATAAATTGGGTGTTTTTACTTCATTTTTAGTAATTTTCTTATAGGCGGAAACCTAATAGTAATCAACTGTCTCCCGGGATAGTGGAGTAAATACAGGTGATGGGTGGGGTAAAAAAGGTGTACAAAAATGAAAAATATTCGATTTGCATAGGCAAATTTTGCTAATAAATATGTGCTATTTTTAGGTTTGTTCCAACCGACTAGAAAACCGTACGAGGGACCGTCATTTCTAGTTGTCAATTTCACTTTTGAAGACGACAAATAACCTGTCATGTTGACAAACGAATTATACTACTGGAAATTACCGTCCCATGTACGGTTTTCATAGTCAGTTGGGACAGACCTTTTATAAACATTCCAGTGGCTTAACAAGGATAGGGAAAAAGAGCTCCACTTTCCCGTTGCAGTTAATTATTTTTTATGGTTCTACTAATATTTCACTTCGCGCA
>JAEQML010056157.1:0-34532 GCA_016904865.1 Pissodes strobi
TTACGTTTTTTAATTTTTTTTCCATTTTTTCGAAAATTTTTGGGTATTGATGGGGGGTGTGGTTATAATTTTCCCCCACACTGATGACCCCGTTACGGGGTCATCGCTTGTCAGATTTTCGATCCGAGACTCCGTGGCAGAGATACCGCCAATCTCTATATCCCCCCTTAAATTAGAACCGCGGTTCCCCCAAGGATAGATAAAAAAAACAGTAGACGGAGTAGGTCATTCATAAATTACCAAATGATCGCATGCCAACATTAGAAATATTAACGTGAAGAGGGGATAAAATAAAGAATGAAAAGCAATGAAGATGGCGGCCGAAGCGCGCCAAAGATTTCATTTATGTACGCCCACAATGACGCGCCTGCGCCATGTTTCTCCCGGCGGGGCACCATAGGCGTAACATTTTAGGGGACACCTATATTTAAAGTCAAGGTAATAATGAAACAAGCCTGCTGTCAGGCAGAAAATAATAAGCCGTCACAAAAATGAAAATGACTAGACACAAAAGAATAATTTGTTAATATTGAAATATGCACATAAAAATTAAGTCACAGTTTGGGAAAAAACCAATTTAAATTGAATTGATAATTGATTAGAGGATTAATAAAATGGAATTTTTATTAATGCTATACAAAAAAGAGCCACAAAATACTGCCCTAGAACTTGCAACTATTTAACAAGTAGTAAATAAATTATTAACAATAAAAAATAAAATATATTCAGTATTATTTGATATCATTTGTAATAATATAATTACCTAGATGGTAAACAACAAAAGAAAATATGTAATCACCCAGACTAAAACTCACAATCAGTTAGGTCTTGTAAGATTCCATAACATTTTTTTTTTAATTTATTTCATTTCATATTAAGGAAATCTATATATTTTTATTTGTATTTTCATTTCCATATTTCCAATTTTGATATTCGACATAATGGAGTGTTTACACCGTATTTAGTCCTATGATATGTAACAAATGTATGTGAATTTCTAAGAGATTTTTGTGGAAGATGGAGTCAGTCCCACCAGCTACAGTAATACCAGAGAATTGTTCATATTATTAACTATTTTAAATAGAGTACATAAATCAAAATATTGACGTCTAGAATCCAAAGTGCAAAGATTAAAAAGTTGCAAAATATCATCATAGTTATATTATATGTTATACCCAGTTTATATGCAATAAATCTCAGATTTTTTTTGCACCCTTTCAACTTCATTTTTACTGGTAGAATAGTACCATACTGGAACTGCATATTCCACTACAGATCCAACAATAGCACAAAATAAATCTTGCAACATATATTATTGAAATCTTTCAAAGTACGAATCATAAAACCTAACATTTTTAATGCACTGTTTACAGCCATCTGTATACGATCCAAAAAGTTCAATTTAGAATCAAACCAAATGCCTAAGTCCTTAACCAAGAAGATTCTTTCTAAATTAGCAGAATTAACATTATAAGTGCAATGGATGGGATTCTTTTTCCTAGTAAAAGAAATAACTCTACATTTTTCCATTTAAGTATAAATAATTTTCATTACACCATTCAAAAAGTTGATCGATGTCATGCTGCAAATCTTCTGTATCCTTTAAACAATTTATAATTTTATAGAATTTAAATCCGGCCGGTTTAAGATAGAGAAATTCGATATTCGACATTTCATTGCTGCCAAAAAATCTCAAAATATGGAAAAAAATTGACAGCTAACAGTACTTAAAATGTATATGGCATAATAGCTTCTAAAAAGTTAAGAGGGAAAGTGCAAACCGTAATTCCTTAACCGTTTGGGTTTTATGACGTCAAAGATGAAAAATTGTCAGTTTTAAATACGCCTCCATGTTGTTTTCAATGGTAATAGAACCGTCTAATATTACGAAATCATAAAGTACTCAATGATACGTTTGAAGACAAGACACGCCTTTCTATCATGGCGCTCGTCCGCCATTTTAACCATTGCTATTTGGTACGCCTACATTTTGTAACAAAGAAATGAGCGCTTTAAAAGTTCTTTAGACTTCTGCAAAATTTAAAATAATAACAACAATCGTGTTTTAGTTTTTACAGCCGCAGTTTTTACAACCGCAGTTTATACCTATTCTTTATATTTTTTAGTTTGCATTAAAACTAAAACAATATTATACATTTTGCACTCATAAAGTTTAAAAGTTTGATGATATATAGCTCGAAAACGAAATGTCGCCGAAAAACATGAGTGGTGTTGTAAGCCGGTATCAGCGTCCCAAAATATAGTTAACTACCTAAACATTGTTAACGGTAAGCGTAAGTACAAATGCACTTTTAAAATATGTTTTCCAATCCTAGCGTTGCACGCCTATGCTCAATAACACGAGTTCCAGTTTTTCTGCTATTCGGATTGACTTTGTATATACTATACGATTATGACTTTGTTTCAAAGACATATAGAAACCAACAAACCGATACGAAAAAAACGCCATGAACATGGCGGCCAGTTTCTTCTAGACGACTGGCGGCTACGCGACGTTGTCGGCGTGTGCGGCAAGAGGGAGTACCGCTGATTTCGTGACCAATGTAATGACATAGGGCCCAGTTTACATAACGTGTCTAGCGGAAAATAGTATTATTTTTCAGTTTAATAACAATTGGAATTTTCTAAAAATGTTTTTCTTTTTTATTTAGACACTTTGAAAAGACGTTTTTGACCATTAGAATGTTGCGCAATTGTTTGGTTATCTCACAAACTTGACCCAATGTTCGACTATTGAGGAGCTGAAATGTAAAAATCAGGAAATTTTTGTCATCTCACGCGCAATGTTGCCAAAGGTTTCACCTTTTCTTACGGGGTAACTCGATTCGGGGGCGTAACCAACAAGAACTAACTCGAGCTAACCTAAATTAATGTAAAAAATAAATATGTTCTACTTCACGTTTTTTTGGGCGCATCCAAACAAAACTAAGCCAAACTAATTCAATTTAAAAAAAAATTGTCAATCAATAATGCAAATAGTTTTTATTGTTGATCTTGGGCATGCCTTGGGTTTCTTTGGGTTAGTTTTGTTTGGTTGCTCCCCCGGAGCGAGCGAAAGAACATGTGTACAACCATTTTTTACCATTTCAGCTCCTCAAAAGTCGAACTTTGGGGCTTTCTTGTGTGATAACCAAACAATTGCGCAACATTTTAATGGTCAAAAACACCTTTAAAAGTGTCTATGTATAGAAGAAAAAACTTTTTCACCAAATTCCAATTGTTGTTACACTGAAAAATTACCAAAAATAGATATCACTTGGTATTTTTTTTGTGTTTTCTATTTGATTCAAGTTTTGTATTATAAATGTTTATATGTTAGTATTATAATCTGCACTGTATACTTTAAAGCGTAAAATTTATATTTTGACATGCTCTATTTTCTAATAAATGTAATTTTTCTGTTACGTTATTAAAAAAAATTGAGCTAGTCTGCTAGTACTCGAGACACTGATGTGTAAACATATCCTATATCGACATCATCGACAAGAAAATCTAATGCCACCTTAGGCCGCGTGACGCCTGAATATAGGCAACCACTTCTTTGGAATTGGTTGCCTGGCGTTAGAAAGAACACGTTTTACTCAAATAGTTATAGTATTATTCAGATTCCCATCACATATATCGCCTGACGTGCATTACATTTGTAACGTTTACATTAGAATGTCTAATATAACATTTCACGCATAGCCCTCCGCTCGCTACAGGGGCGCAATGTACAAAAACTAACCAAAACTAACCCAAGGCATTCCCAAAATCAAGAAAAAACTTTTTACAAATATAACCTAAAGAAAATAAAAAATAGGATTAAAACTAACCGTAAAAATCAACGCGAGCGAAGTCGCGGGTAAAAGCTAAAAGTGTCCTATCTTATTTACTATACTTTTGAAAATATCTGTACAAAATTTCATGGTGATCGGAACAGTTTATGCGTGAAAGCGTAAGAAACAAACAAACAAACGCATTCGCATTTTTTATAATATTAGTTAGAATTTTTTAATAATACTTACTGGCAGCTTCGGAGTGAATTAATTCACTGCACAAATTCGACACGAAAATCTTGACAGCTTATTCACTACCAGCTACTCATCTTCGGCCGACATCCTTTGATTTGGGAAAGTCAATAACCAAATTTTGCAAATTTTGGAAGAGGGCTATGACTAATTATTGTTTTAAACGTCTGGGCATCTGAATAATACTTTTGACAGTTCGTTTAATTTAAAATAATATGCTTTTTTATCGTCTAAAATCCGTTTAAAAACGATTTTAAATGGCAAAATTGTATAAAAATCCGAAAATTCGGACTTTTTTAGGACGAGAGCCGTGGCTTCGGACGAATTTGTCGTGGATTTTGAAGCGAAAATTCATTTTAAATTCAACCGCCCATTAAAAAAAAGAACAAACTGCAAATTTTAGAAGAGGGCCATGACTGAATATTGTTTTAAAAGTCTGGGCATCTGAATAATACTTTTGACGGTTCGTTTAATTTAAAATATGCTTTTTTATCGTCTAAAACCCGTTTCCGTCCATTTGCCGAGATTTACCCTCATACCGCCGCGTAAGATGTTCACACATCAACAAGATGACGATTTTCCATGATACAGACATAGTCTTAGGTTATATCGGCAACAACGCCGCAGGAGCGGTAAATAATACTCGGGCTTGCGTACTATTTTATAAGAGGCGAAAGAAGAAGGGGAACAATGTTGACATGTTCGTATTTAGTAAATAAATCGGTCTAATTTTTTTTTATATGTCTTTGGTCCCCCTATATGGTCAAAGGTAGCCTCCCATGAGACGCACCTACCATAAAAATTTCGCCCCCATAGTTCTTTCCATTCTCCCGAAATTAATTATTTTAGTTTTTTCTTTTCCCTCCCTCTCCTGGCCGAACGGGAGTGGGGGAGTCCAGTTTTCGTCCAGGATCTTCATTTTACCCCGTTTACATGTCCTAAAAATTTCAATCCTCTAGCCATACCGAAACATGCTTAATTAAAGGGGCGTTTCACTATGATAACCGTTACAACTTTGATGCGTTTCACTTTAATAAGCGTTCCATTTTTTCTGTCTACTCTCGCTAAAGAAATTTCACTTCAAAAGTAGCAATCAGCCTGAATATCATTGATTGAAAAATTAATATCCTACAGACTACAAAGGAAAAAAACTAAACTAATGGTATACGTTTGTCTACAAACAAGAAGATACAGCAAGATTTGGCCTTCATATTATTCCCCAAATGAACTTCAATTTCTTAGATAACCCGCCAAATTGTCATTTATATTCTTTGGTACTCAAATTGGCTCTGTTTCTTTTCCAGAACGTTTTAAGGATGAGGATACGAATTTCATATACAATAGATGGAAATCCCGTACAAGAACAGACCGAAGTAAATAATTTTCCCAACGAGCTTTGGGAATGACTGATTGTTGCACATAAGTTATTACTGCGTTCGAGTTTTATTGTGTAAAAGTGATTATTTAAGGAATGGTTTCAATTTAAATCATATTTTCTAAAATCGTAGAGCGTGAGATTGAAGATTGCCAAAATCGTATTTGAATATTCAATTCTTTTATTGTGATATGAATATTAAACGGACAGTTGAATAGGCGTGCAATTTTTACACCTTACGAATTGTGGACGTTCAATGAATTTTGGTAATTTCGTTTCATACACTATTGTACAGATTTATCTAAGTTGAAAATTGATACAGAGTTATGTCATCATATATTTAGATGGCCTGTAAAGATGTACACAAATGTCTAACTATTAAATAAACCTTCGAATTTACTCTAGTTTCTCCCGTACTAAAAAGAATCCAAACGAACACAAATGTCATGAAGAGGATGAATTCGGGCTGTGGTGGCGGAATGATATCCCGGTTTTAACCGTTACATTTTTGTATATTTGGTTGTATCTTAACTTTTAATGGGTAAATTTTGGACAAATCTTGGTTGTGTTTAAAACTTCATAAGGATTTCTTTTTTGTCTAAATTTCTTAATATCACATACATCTGAATATATATTTTATTGATTATTGATGGCATAACTCAGATTAAGAACTACGTTTTTTTTTTTTTTTTAATTAAATCGATGTAAATATTTTACTAGTTGTTTCAGTACTTAATTAGTATTATATCTTTTTATATTAATTAATTATATAAAACATCCTATCCTATTTATTAAACTTGCAATGGCTCTGTTTGTATAAATTTATTGCTCATATCAATTACTAGAATATTTAATTTTTCTGGATATTTGGGAACTTAAATTGAGATCTCTCCAAACACGTCAACATATAAATTATTTTGTAAGAAATCTCGCGCGATCTTTCGCCTTTTATTATTTAATTTTTCGAAATTATCTTTAGGACTAATACAAAGTGCGCCTGTATGAGTGTAGGTCAATTTTACAATTTAAAATTAAAGTATCCTGCTGGTGTCTCCGTTACTCTACGGAGTATCTAAAGTTTCAAAATTTTTCTTTGCTAAATATCTTTGTAATAGATCGGCCCTAACCTACTTGTGTGCCTAAACAGAATATTTGATCATTTCGGCACTAGGCAACGACTAGGATTGAGTCCAATTAATTTTTTTGATCCTTGTTCTCACAAATTTTATTTGCAACGCGTTGTTGGCTGGCCGAGTCTCTTAAATGAATCCGGTGTAACTATCCGGATTTTTCCTGCTGTGAAGAGGTTGCTTTGAAAATTCAGAACAATTTCTTAAACTACTATTACTATTGGAATGATCAAATATAATCCCCTACGTTTATGGTCAACTGATGCTGCTTCCTTTTAAATGCAATTTGCTTTTCTTCAAGCAGCTGCGAATACTATCTGGTGTGTAGAACATTATCTCACAAAACTGGAGGAAAAGTTGTTTTGTTTTAAATTCCATAAATCCGGCAAAATGCTTGCTCACGTTAACGTATTTTCATCAAACAGAAACTAAGTGTAGTTTCGACGTCCAATGTGGATAAGAATTCTCTTATTTCAGTTTTTTTAAACGTCTGGCGCAATTTGGATGTGTGAAAGTTAGTTAATTTAGTAACTTGGCCTACACTTATAAAGGCGCGTATTGTAGACCTTCGTAACACCTTTTAGGCCCCCACAGCGTCATCATATGGTTATGAAGCAATTCATTTCATATATGGAAATGTAACGAGGAAATAAATCTATGGAATAATAATAACTTAAATCTAGGTATTGTATTTGTGAGAGTCTAGATCCGAAAAGAGATTAAAATTTTCGTCATAAAAGTTAGTAAAATGTGTACATTAGTATCTTATTATTTACTAAAGTTATATAGATAATTTTTTACTCTAAATAACAGTTATTAACTTGTGATAAACTACAACCTTTTATCCACGCATTATTTTTTAATTTAATGTTTAATTTGTTATACATTATTATTTGCGTCCATAATCTAGTTGATAAATATTAAATTGTAAATAATGCATTTTGTTTTTTTTTTGTTTCTTTTGGTGCCAACGAACTAACACCCATTTTTTCCAGGCTTTTTTCTCTGTCTTACGGAAAAGGGATTTACGCATCTTCTTGGAAAGTCGCTAGAGTGCAACCTGTTCCAAAAAAAAAGTCAAGAAAACCATGCCCTCGAACTATCGCCCAATTGCTTCCAATAATTTCCAAAGTCATGGAACGTGTAGTCAATCAGCAACTACTCAAGTATCTCGAGAACAACAGAATAATCAGCGATAATCAATACGGCTTTCGCAAAGAGAGATCGACAGGATATAAATTGGCCTATGTCACTCATATATCGAGTAGGGCAACTGAGAACTACGTAGAGTCGAGCGATTGCGTTGGATATTTCGCATTATAAGATCCTTTACACAAATAGTGCACTATATAAAAATCGGCCTTTCCCATTGGTCGATCCGCATGGCCCTCCGCTCGCTTCGCTCGCTACGGGGGCACAGAAAAGGAAACTAACCAGGTGCTAACCCAAGACATACCCAAAATCAAGAAAAAAAAGCTGTTTAGAAACATAATCTTAAAAAAAAATATAAAAAAAAGCAACGGGGTTCGAACCCGCGTTTTCCAAGTGATGCCCAACGATCTAAACCTCTACACCACTAACGCCCTTGACAGAAATCGATTGCATCACGCAAACATATCGTAATACGAGATGGATCGACCAATAGGAGAGGTCGATTTTTACATAGTGCACTATTTGTGTAAAGGATCTTTAAATGCGGATATTTCGAAGGCATTCGATAGTTTGGCATGGCGGGCTGCTCAGCAAACTGCCGTCCTTCGAACTGCCAGCCTCGCTCGGCAGCTGGCTTGCCAATTTCCTTAAGAACCAATCTCTGCACGTTGCAGTTGATGGGCGCATTCACCATTAACGCGCGCGTGCTTCAGGACGCAATAATTTCACCAGCTCTGTTCTTCATCTATATTAATGACCTGCTGAACGAATAATTATGTTTACAGTTTTGCAGATGACAGTACCCTTGTCTCCCAGTTTATTTATTTATCTATTTACAAATTTGGTACACTACAGAATAAGATATTCTAAATGGTACAATACATAATCAGTTGAATGTAGACGAAAGTGACTTAGCTACCCACTAAGCAAAAACATCTTTGTGACGTTTGTTAACGTTAATTTAAAGAAACTTAGAAAACGTTATTTCATTCAATTAATCATTCCAATGATGTAACAACAACGATTTTATTTAACGTTTAAGAAAGTAGCATCGTAGATTTGTTAATTTTATTTACGCAATTGTTACATTATTAACGGAACGTGTTAGAAATGTAGCATTCATGTTAGTTTAAAATACGTTTTGTTTTTAACATCGCCGACATGTTTTTATTTCAGTTTTTTTGTTACGTTATGTACTAAAGTTTTAGAAACGGAAACATCTTGTTTTGTTAAGTAACATAATATTGCGAACATTCCAGAAACGATTTTACTGCAACGAAATAATTACGTTAATGAAAACTACTAATAAAAAACGCCCTAAAACGTATCCTGAATTTCGGAACAGTGTTGTTCTATAATTTTTAGCGATGCGATAACCGATAACATACCAGTGCCGTTACTCTAGCCACGACGCCACCATCAACAACATAACCCTAAAATAAATTTTAGAAATGTTTTGTTTTTTGTTTGTCTTGCACTGAATTGTCGTTGCAACGTACCGTGTTCTTCAGAGCGTTTCTTCTGTTTTTCTGTTCATATACTATTTCTTCAACAAGATGTATCATCATAAGATAAGGTAAGTAACCTACCTAGATTAGTATAATATAGATATACTTATTACTAATTTTTAAATGACAATAATAAATTTGTAGAAATATTATTGTAAATTGTCATTGTTATAAATCATAGGCTATTTATAACAATGACATATCTACAAAACACAAACCCCAAGATCATACCCAAAACCCGAAAACCTACTAGAAACTGTATTAACTAATATATACTTATAGGTATCAGGTTGAGGTGAGGAAAGAATAATAACTTTAATAGCGCAACTATTTTAGGTTAGATTTGTTGTGCTCCCAGTGTAAGCTCAACTATATCAGTCTTATAATACAAAATAATCAATTTACTCTATAATTTATATTATTTTGTATATTTGTATTACCCTGTATGCAAGATGCAAGGTCAGCCAAAAGCCCTATCGTAATCCTGGATCTGTGTACCTACCTATACATGCTGTGTACATGTGGTTTGTTGCAGAATCAGTTGATCAATTGAATGAAGCATTTGATAAGGTTTTTCTTACAAAAAGAAAAACAAAAAACTGATCAATACCCAGAAATTGCCATAAACAATAGGATATTCCCCTTCGATCAGCTTATCGTGCAACATTATGACCTGATTTAGAGATTATCAAGAGAATGAGTGTTAGCTCCGAAGATTATTAATTACTTCATCGGCTGCTTATTTATTTATTTATTTCCATGTTACATTAATGTTTCAGTTTTAGTGACAATATAATTAGGTATTATACTTTTATGTGAAATTTTGATGAGTTAATTTAATTTGATAATATCATAGCCTCAGATATTTTCTATAAGGAATTATGAAATTTAACAAAAATAGTGATACAAAATTCTTTTGCCATTTTTTTCTTAAATGTCCTTTTTCTTAGCCTTTTTCTTATTGCCATTTTAAACTGTGTTATTTATTTACAGCGTTTCTATACATATGCCATATTCCTCACCATTTTCTAAACGGATATTTGGAAACTCAATAATAATCCTATTACTTCAATAAACAGAACAGTGCTAACGAAATGCATTCTATAAACTCAAGTCATGAAAGCAATTTAAGCAATAATTTAGTTGGCATTAATTGTATAAGTGTATATTTAACTAAATTTTAGATACTAGTAATTTGACTATGGAGAATCATGACGATGCTAGTAATTTAACTGTGGGGGACAATGTTAATAATTCAGTGGAGGACCAAACGATTGTAGCTAATATTGTTGATATCGAAGTATCCAATGGCGATATCATGAAAATTAGAAGTAATAGTACGGAAATAAATTTTCTAATTTCAAATATCAATTTGCAAAACAGTAAAAAATCAGCTGGCAAAACTGACTTTTCCAAACTGCCAAAATTACCTTTGGAAACCATTGTCAGCAATTTGGAATTTGAAGAGCTCCTTAGTAGTTGTGATATCACTTCAAAACAATTAGTAAGTTTAATAACAATGTCTAAGGTTTAAAGCGGCAGTCAATATTTAACTATACAAAGTTGCATTATCAAACCAAATTAGCTTTATCTATAAGTTGTTACTTTAAATTTCTAACTTTTATAATATTTTTGTTTTCAGAATAAAATTTGGCTTATGTGTAAGCCACAAAGTTAATTATTTTTTTGAAACTGGCTTTTGACAAATCACAAAGTTAATTATTTTTTCTCCGATTGACAGCAAATATTAATTTTGCAGACCCATATCAATCAGCAAAGTATTACTTTTTCTGTCCAGGCAGCAAAGTAAGTACTTTGCTGCCTAGGCAGCAAAGTGATTAGTCTCCATGGGAATAAAACGTCTGACATAAGTTGTCAAACTATAATTATTATGGACATATACATTTCCATAGCAACCAACCGTTCCAACAATTGCGATTTCTATAAAATTTTGTCTTAATTTATCACTACAGGAAAAATAAAAAGATTGTGGGAATTGTAATAATTTGCAAATATACAATATACATATATCATTATAAACAATCGGAGAAAAAATTATATGTTCAACTCGGCAGCAAAGTAGATTGACTGCCTTAGCTGAATTCCTAGCCTCGCTACGCTCGGCTATGAACTATCAGCCACGGCAGTCAATCTACTACTTTGCTGCCTAGTATAACAAATAACTATTTTTGAAAATCCTTTTTTTACCTGTCAATTGGTAAGGGTTCTTTTTTTTTATTTCGTATTCTTCATAACTAATAAAAAATAAGAAAATTATTTTTAAAATGAGTCATTTTCTGCCTTGCTCTTTTTTGTGTTGGTAAACTCAGCATATTTTGGAAAAAAAAAACGTTTGTAACATTATTACGATATGAAGAAGAAAAATCGTGGCTTTAGCGGACATTAACGTTTTTGATTATTACAATCTAATACAATTTATATTTTGTTTCAGGCTTGGTTGCCAGAAGTTTTTTTAAAGTTTTTGAAAATGAAATGTTTTGTTTTTTTATTTAATAAATTACCTTATTACCTATTTAATTATTATTTTTTTATTTGATAGTATAGGCATCCCCAGGAAGAAAGCAAAAAATATATGGACCAAGGCGGCTTTAAAATGTAAATTGTGGCAGAACTTTAGAAATTTCTACAGAATTTCTATAGAAATTGTTTCAAAATTGGCATTTTAGAGTCGCATTTATCCATATAAGTTTTCCTGTCTCGGTACCTACTATAAGTGTTATTTATGCCTAATTTACAGTACGAAATAATTACGTTTAACGGCTTGCAAAAATATTACATTTCCAAAGAATGAAGCTAATCCGTCACCAATGTAATTATTGTGCCTGAATTTAGTCCATTTTCAAAACGAAACAGGTATGTTACAGTTCCAAAGCAAGAACGTTTTATAAGTAACATAATTATAACATTTTGAAAAGCCTGTTATGAAAACATCTCATAAACGAAACCAATTAGTTGCAGTTTCGAAACAATAGTATATTATTTTATATGGAGGAAAAGTGATACTTTTCATGGCGCGCTCGTGTTTAACAGCCGAACGGAGTGAGGCTGGTAATAGAGAGCAAGCCATGAAAAGTAACTTTTCCTCCAAATAAAATATGCTGTTTTTTCTTCAAATGTCGACAAATTAATGCAAAAACATCTCTTTTTAATAGTAATAATATCTAATTATTATTAAAGATAAGTGGGTTCGCAAGGCGGCTTAGACCGGTGTCGGTAAATAGGCACAGGTTGTTGCTATAAATAGTAATGTAACATAAAGCTGTCAGTGGACACTGTCAACAATAATTATTTTTTTAAGATTGCGACTCCGATTGCGTTTTAATTCCGTATTGACAAGTAGTTATTGATAACCAATTTGTTCCTAAATTAGCGATTTTTAGAAATGCAGTCACACATTGAGTGATAAATACAAATTGTAGTTTAATAAATCTTGATTTGTTGACGCTTATTTTGTTGTCTGTTTGTATTGTATCTATGTTGCTATGACAACACTTTTACCTCCGCCGGCGGAAAAGTGAAAAGTAAAGCTCCGGCGGAGGAAAAACGAAACTTCACGGCCGCCTACACAGTCGAGTAATGACGGATTTACTGACGTTTGAAGAACAAAATGATTATTTATTAACGTAACTGCGATTTTGTTATGTTGGCGGTAATTATCTGACTATGTTTCGAAATGGCGCCGTAAAAAATCCTTTTTTCTTCAAACGTCAGTAAATCCGTCATTACTCGACTGTGTAGGCGGCCGTGAAGTTTCGTTTTTCCTCCGCCGGAGCTTTAGTTTTCACTTTTCCGCCGGCGGAGGTACAAGTGTTGTCATAGTAACATAGATACAATACAAACAGACAACAAAATAAGCGTCAACAACTCAAGATTTATTAAACTACAATTTGTATTTATCACTCAATTTGTGACTGCATTTCTAAAAATCACTAATTTAGGAACAAATTGGTTATTATTTAATCGAACTTACTCAATAACTGCTTATCAATACGGAATTAAAACGCAATCGGAGACGCAATCTTAAAAAAATAATTATTGTTGACAGTGTCCACTGACAGTTTTATGTTACATTACTATAGCAACAACCTGTGCCTATTCACCGACACCGGTCTAAGCCGCCTTGCGAACCCACTTATCTTTAATAATAATTAGATATTATTACTATTACAAAGAGATGTTTTTGCATTAGTTTGTCGACATTTGAAGAAAAAACAGCATATTTCATTTGGAGGAAAAGTTACTTTTCATGGCTTGCTCTCTATTACCAGCCTCACTCCGTTCGGCTGTTAAACACAAGCGCGCCATGAAAAGTATCACTTTTCCTCCATATAAAATAATATGCTATTGTATAACGTAACAATGTAACGGAAAAACAAATATGTAACGAAATTGCGATGTTTTTTTGCTTAGTGGGTAGCTACACACAAAAAGGTAAATTTACGGATTACTTAACATTCTCTTTACAGATCCCAAACTAACATAAAAAATATCACAATCAGGGAAAAACCTATTATAATTATAAACTAAACGATCAACACAAACATTAAAGCCATAGTTAGTTCTGTGATAACGCTCATAAAATAACTGTACTTGTCTTGTACGTCTTATATAGGAATTAAAAACGTGATTAAATTTAAAAGATCAGTGCCGCCAATGCCGCCATTAACAAGTTTGTGGAGAAAGAGTAAATATGCATGTCTTCGACGACACTCAAGGCTTTTGATACCACAAAGCAAAAGTCTAGTATCGTAAGGAACGTTACTATAAGGAAAGTGAAATTTATCCAAATATATTTTTAAGAAATTTACTTTGAACTGTTTCAAGTCTTTGCACATGACAAGCGTAATGTGGTGACCATATCACAGAACAGTGCTCTAACAAACTACGAACTAGACAATTGTACAAACAAGTAATTGCTTTTGATGTGCTTTGAATTTCTTTTAATGAAACCCAGCATCCTATATCCTTTCAAAACAATGCTATCTATGTGCAGATTAAATGTTAGGTCTGTGTCGAATATTATTCCAAGATCGTTAATAGATGGTACGTGTTCGATTGTTGCGGTATATGTATTGATCGATGGATTACGACGTTTGTGGAAACTAATTGATTTACATTTGGAGATATTTACTGACAAGAAGTTAGATTCGCACCACTAAACAAATGTATCAAAATCAGACTGCAGGCCGTTAGAACCAGGGCCAACAGTGCTGAAGAGTTTGAGGTCGTCGGCGAATAAGAGGCACTGGGATGATTTGAAATATGAAAGAACATCGTTAATAAATAATACTAAGAGCACAGGACCCATATGTGAACCATGGGGAACGCCAGACGTCACAAATACATCACAAGAGACCGAATCACAAATAATAACACGTTGACGACGCTGAGATAGTTAAGATTTAATTAATTTAATGTAACTACCAGAGACACCGATCTCGGACAATTTCTTTATGAGTAAAAGATGGCAGACACTATCGAATGCTTTAGATAAATCAGTATAAATACTGTTAACCTGAGAGCCAGCTTCAACGAATGAAATAAGAAAGTTTTGATAAACTGCTAGGTTAGTACAGTAGAACGACCCCTATAAAAACCATGTTGTTCAGGTATAATGTAACTTTTATATGTGTTAAAAATTTCATCAGTAAGAACTGACTCAAAAAGTTTAGGTATGGCAGAAAGAAGAGATATGCCTCGATAATTACTGACAATCGACCTATCACCCGATTTATAAATTGGAAAGAGATTAGAATTTTTCCACATCAAACGAAAGTAGCCGGCGCACACTGTAAGATCATATATGGAGAGTTTGGCCAAAACTACTTGTACACTTATATTCGTTTATTTTGACATTACGATCCTTATTTAGTAAAGAAAGTGTGGTTAGAAAAGTAAAATAACATTATTAGGTTTGTTCTAGCAGGACATTTCGGACGGTTTGAAGCCATCCGGAGTTTGCGCATAGCGATATAAGCGTCGCTTTTATTGCTATGCGCAAACTCCGGAGGCTTCAAACCGTCCGAGATTTCATGCTAGAACAAACCTATTAATCAACAATATACAGGGGGCAATAGAACTTGCAAATTAAGATATCTTAACTTTTATGATAACTATATTAATAAAATTCGAAACGATAGCAAAATTTTACGGAATTCGTTTTATCGAATGAAAAATTATAATAGACATAATATATATAAATAATCAGAAATTGAAAAAAATACAATTCACAAAAATCAAATAAGTCACCCTTTTTTTTAAACTTAAACTTAAATGCTTTTGCGCAAGAAGTACTTGCTCAATTTCCTTTTTTTTTGTTTGGAATCCCCAAGATTCTAATTTATAATATCTTTTCGACCGAAATATGCAGGGTTAAGAATGATTTAAATACAGGGCAAAAAGAAAGTAATATTTTTTCCACACCCCATTTGAAACTTTGAGAAATTCTGTTTAAAATTACAAAATAGAACCTTTTGATTTATCTTAACATTTCAAAACAGTATTAAGATTTGCAAAAACAAAACTAAGACTAATAGAACCGATAATCTAAGGACTGTACAAATTAAAAAAACGTTTTTTAAAACAATGTAAGAACCTGGGTATTTAAATTTAATTAAATTAAATTTAACTTCAATTAACTTAAAATCTAGTCGTCATCGGAATCACTGTTATTAAACTAGTTTACAATTTCGTCATCGGAATCCCCCTCGTTGTCGATGTTTGGAGCGTTTAACATTTGGATGATTTCCGGAGACAAAACCTTAAATTTTTTTTTGGGCAGTTCTGATAAACTTGAAATATACGGATCGGAGGAAACCAGGATGCGATTGAAAACATTTTCAAGATTTTTTTTTCGAGACACCTTTCGAGAATATTTTTCACGAAAAAGTTTTATGTGTTTGTTTCTTGCCTCTTGGGCTTCCTCGTAAAGTTGACCTATTGGTAAAATAAAGTTTTTTATAATTTGATGTCCGTGGATTAATATTTTATGCACCGTGGTTGGCATGTGGTACCATGGATATAGCTGAACGTAAAACCTAGCTGTGTCAATACAATATTGGCGAAAAAGATTAGTGTTTACTGCATACCCGCATGAAATTGTTTGAAGAATAACATGGAAATTTTTTAATAAATTCTCATCAATCCCAGTTATGGTAGCTGACAAATTGCAGTTTTCAAAAAATCTACGGGCAGTGTTGCCATCATTCGAACTACCATAACCGGGTTTGGGTTTATCTATCACAAGACCAGTTTTAACTTTAAAATGTTCTTGTATAGTGCGTTTTCTTTGCTCCAGAATTTTGTTATCTTCGGCAGTACATCTCCATTTTTTTATTTCGAGTTTATAAGAAATGTGTAAGAGACATTCGGACATTCTGATCCACGCATGTAAGGTGGAGATACCAAATCTTAAATGTCCTTCTTCGATACTTCTATTCAACATGTCCTCAATATTATTAAATTGTACGGATGTGGCTTGACAAAGGTAGCATCTTTGTGCAGATTTTATATTTGTTACAGCGTTGCATACTTTACCGTCTACCATGGTGAATAGAAGTTTATGGGATATTTGAATAATGGTATCATTTATGGTAATTGCCGAGGGAACAAGTGCATCTATTTCTGTCTCTAATGAATTTACAATAGAACGTGTCAACTCATCTGTTTCATGGGCAAATTTAATAAATATAGGTCGACAGAAACGGTAGGACGAAGGTCGAGGGTTTTGCCATGCAATAGTTCGTCCATCGCTTGCAACAATTTGCAATGGTACTACTGAGCCTATAAACACACTAGCATCAGAGAAACTGGAATCTTCGAATCGCTGTTTGTATTCAGAATGTCCAGAGCTGCCATCACAGCCCCACTTTGAAATAAGAGTGAAGTTATGATTTTGTTTCTCCGAAATTAGTTGAAGTACTTCCGCCTGAACTTTCGCTATCCGCAAACTGGTATGGTCCAGAAGAGCCTGAAGCTTTACTACAACGGACTCTTCCGATAAGTGTATGCTACTCTTTTCTGGATAGCATCCATGTTTTGAACCCAATACTACATCGTAGGATGGAAACCTTCTTTTGCAGCAATTTCTCACCGCTCTATATTGATGTACCGTCAATTGAGCTTTTATGACAAGCGCAAGGGCTTCATCTCCGCTTAATACGTTTTCTTCACTTTGGCACTTAAACGCATTTAAGTATTTCTTCGCACGTGTAGGAGTTGAAGACGTAATTTCTTTTATAAGGTCACTTTCTCCTAGTTTACCTTCCTTTCTATAATTCATTTGTGCCGCAAAGGAAAGCTGCTCGGCTGAAAATGCAGCCCGCTGATCTTCAGTTTTTCGGCGTTTAGACCTGAAAAAATGTTAAAAGAAATCGTGTATAATTCGCCGCTTTCTGCACTTGCACGTTAGGTACTATTTGAAAATACTGAATTATATTAAAAGTTTTTTAAAAATATAAATTTACCTATCACTGGATTCTTTAAAAGAAACTTTTGCGGACGGCCACCTGATTGACGTCCATAATTATTAAATACAACAGGTTTATTTAACCAATTTTCAAATTTAGGACTAGCTATGAGGATATTTTTCTTGCGTTGAGTGCTAACATATTTTTTCTCGAGCTCGAACAAAAATGGGCGAAGGATATCTGCAATTTCCTTGATATTTTCAGGCGGGCACTGTTTTTTTCAATCAACTTTAATCCTAATTGTTTTCCTTTAAAGTCTAAATTTTTTGCAAGTTGTTCAAAGTACAACATCGATAACTCTCGTCGTGTCAATATTAGTTGGTTGTTTGTAACGGCTAAAACAAAAAATTCACAGTTCACGCGAAAATTAAAATTAGAAAAAAAACAAGCTAATGATGATGGTAATGAAAAGATGAAACGTCGGATGGTAACGCCATTGTGTAGTCGAGAAAAAGTAGGAATGAAAATGTGCTTTTAATTTTGGGCTACCTTTTCAAATAACCCCAGAAAAAAAAATCGAGATACCCTAGCTGTTACATTTTTGTTGAACAACCCTGTATATGTCCTGTTTGTATTATATCAGTAAAAATATTTTAAAGTAAAATCTAATAAGTTTTCCATTCTTTTTGGGCGCACCAAAACTGGCTTACTACACTTCCTTGTTACCCTCTGCTATAAAAATATTGAGAAAGCATGACTATATGACATAGGTACTTATCTGCAATAAAGCACCATTCTCTCATTTGCGCAAAAATCCGCAAAATGTTTTTACGCTTTCAAAGTCTATAATAGTTGCACTAAAAGATGTTACTTAATGTTGGGTTCAACTTCATTAAATACCTAAACTTTAGCTCTTTGGCCCAGTTTTTTATGTGATTGTTATCTTTACCAACAAGATAATTTCCATGGAAACAATTGTGACAACAATGGTTATCACGCAGATTATCCTCTTGGTAATACTAACAGGCACGTAAAAAACTGGCCCTGAAAGTTAAAAAACATTATTTTTTTATATCTTTTAAATTACCAAAATTTAGAACCCGATTTATACGCTTAATAACTCTTAGATGCTAAACATTTTCTTAAAAAACTGAAATACATACCTTCCTGTAACAGCTCCATTTGAAAATATCTTAACAAATTGTAAGGAAACTTTACACCAACTACACAAATTTCACTAAAAATGCGTTATATTTAATTTAAAATCTGACGTTTTACCCGCCTTGCAAAAGAATGTGACAGTTATGTCAAAAAAAAAATTAATAGTATGCTAAATAATTACAAGATCAATCGACTTACCTGTAAGGAAGATCGATCGGAATTATCCGAGCATCTCCGCCGTCCCTCATTACACTTTGTAGTATACAACTTTTTCCCACTCGGTACAATTTTTAAAGTTATCTAAAAACATGGTGATTCAGCCGACCCTGGCTAGCCGCTCGAGCTCATCGCCTTGATGCGTCATTACAATTTTGGTTCGTGAGATTTTTGATTACATTGCATTTGGGGTGATAGGGAGAAGGTAAAGACTGGGTGTGTTTGTAATGAGGGACGGCGGAGATGCTCGGATAATTCCGATCGATCTTCCTTACAGGTAAGTCGATTGATCTTGTAATTATCCTTCGCATCTCCGCCATCCCTCATTACACTTTGTAGATGTTTAAAGTATTTGCGATGTAATCTACATAAACTGAAAATTGCGATTTTTCTGTAGTCCTAGATTTGTAAGGCCCTTTTTATAAACTAAAATTCAAATTTATAACCATTAGATTTAATAACACACATTATGAAGGTACATATATATCATGTTTAACGCTTAACTGATATTAACCTTTAACTTATTTTTAATACTATACCAATATTCTTATGTAATATGATAACAAGTTGGTAAGTAAGTTATAATTGTAGCTTAATATTTATATGATTCCTTAGAAATTATGGTTCAATAAACAAGATGCCAATCCAGTGGGATTACCCACGCCAAGTTTTTTATAGAATTTTGAGATTACTTTTGATTTTTCTGTCGAGCCAGCTGTCTTCTGAATGGTTTGTAATGTAACTCCCATTCTTTGAGCTGCTGAAGTTGCCCCGTGTCGCGTGCTGTGTGCCCCAAAGATTTCCGTGTTTATACTGCTGGCTTTTAGTATTAACTTGACACATCTGCTAATGGTTTGACTGTTGTCTGGGTGATAGGGCTTTTTGTGAGTGAGTATTACATTTTCTTTGGTTTTGCTACTTGTGGTATCGATTGCATCTGCAAATGCAACGATCTATTAGCATATTTACAGTATCTGTGAATGCCGTAATTTCTGTTTTTGAACAGAAAAATAGGTATGTTCACTAGCTGCAACTGCAATTGCAGACAGTGGAGGGTACGATCGATTGTATCTGCTATTACAACGAACTATTCACCTTTTATTGACTGGTAGCACCCTTTTTCCTTTTGTGCGTTCTATGTAAGTCTCTAATAGTGTGGCTATACATAGTTCAGGTTGATTAATAAAATAAGGTAATATCAAACTAGGTTGAAGCCTGTTTAAGCCACTTGCTTTTATTTTATCCGGGAATCTGATTTCAATTATGTATTCATATTTAAAAATATTGTCTATTTTTACTTCCGGGTTGTCCGTGATTTGTGTGCCGTTATTAGTATTAAGAGTGTTACTAGCTTTAAAGTTAGATTTGTAGATTTAAGAATTCGTGAGGGTACATGCTCTTTAAGCCCTGTA
Organism: Pissodes strobi; assembly: GCA_016904865.1. NCBI lineage: Eukaryota > Metazoa > Arthropoda > Insecta > Coleoptera > Curculionidae > Pissodes > Pissodes strobi. The sequence continues at coordinate 20,415 of JAEQML010056157.1, forward strand.
GAACTGGGTAGGAATCCCAAGTAATTGAGTATTTTGGTTTTGGGGGTCTTATGTTAAATGTTCCATTGAGAAACCTTTTTATAACCGCTTCGTCTTTTGTTTAATATTCAATATTGGAGAAAGTGCAGATTTGTGTGAGTTCATGGTCGAGTAGGATGACTCCGAAGACAAGTGAATGTTTAGGAGCTCCAAGAATAAGTTTACGGTTTTGTTATAATTATATTTGTTGGCGCTTAGAAAAACAGAAATTCCCCTATGTATTGTAAGTATTTCCGTATTGTTTGAGGGCGCTATCTGTCAATGAAGAAATAATCACTTTTATCGCTTCATTAGGTACGCTTTGTTATAGAAAAGCTCTCCTGACAATGAGGAAGTTTCATCAATTTTTTTATTTTATTTTTTTTTATTATTGATGATTTCGATAGCCCATGAAAAATAAGTGAACACGTGTTTTTTATTTTTTCCCTAAGCCGAAAATTGAGGCAGATACAACGCCTTGTGATGTGCTTATGACGTCATAATACACATGAATTGTTACGTCACACCATGCATAGTATATCTATATATACAAAACTAAAAACTGGTATAGCTCTTGTAATATTCATCTTTAGTGGAAATAAAAAAATACGTATCGATTTCTTTTTCACTGTTCTATAGTTTGCAATAAAAAAATAATCAGTTTAATTTCTCAGGAAACTTCTTAATTTCCCTACAGCCAGAGAAATTTTCTTCCACAATGGTTGTTTCTCTCTGCAAGGAGATGTGAGTAAGTATTTTTCAGGGTAAAAGATAATACACTGTTCTGCCAGTAGGTCCCTTTTCTCTTGTATAAACCCCAAAAATGAGCATGGTTGCGGGGGAATAACTACGCATTTTTCGGAATTTATATAAAAACTAAATCTTGTAATTTTTGTGTAATTTTATTTATACTTTTAAGCAATTCTCTTTTGAATTACCAATAACTAGCCAATTGTCTAAGTAGAGTGCAGTTTTTATACCCTTTAATTTTACATATCTTATAACTGGTTTCAGTTTTATGAAAAGATATGGAGCTGTAACATAAACCAAATGAAACACAATTAAATTGGTAGAGTACGTTGCAAAAAACGAATCTTAACAACTTTTTTGACTACTGTGCATAGGGATAAGGAAATATGCATCTTTAAGAGATCAGTTTTCCCCAAGAATGCGTATTTTGAAATTAATTTTTTTGCTGTCCTATGTAGTCTTCTACTTTGCTAACCGGAGTGGTGTCCTATTGAAAGGGATTTTATAATCCTGTACCCACTCTATTATTGAACTGTTTACCTTTAATTTCTGCCAATTTTGAACTTATAATTCTAGTTCAGACGGTTGGCTAATTAAATTATTGAAAGGGAGGGCTAAGGCACTAATCCCACGGACTATAGTTGTTTCTGTAATTGATACAGTAGTTGTCTTGGCAGGATTTAGTACTCTCTTCGAGATTTAATTTAATAATGTTTTTTTTTTCTTTTTTTTTTAATCTTTTAGTCCTTTTAATAAGTAATTGTCCCATCTAAACTATCTGAGTATGTAGTTCTGGCCTCGCAGGTGTGATTTCGTTTTTTTTTTTTTTTTTGCCTACACCTACACAGCTAGGTGGTCGTTACTTTGTTCAGGACCATCTGGTGCTTCTGATGTTGGTAAGTCTTGATTCGGATAAGTTATTTCCTCAGCTAGCGTGAGCAAAAGAGTTTCCTTGGTTTTGCTACTTATGATATCGATTGCATCTGCAAATGCAACGATCTATTAGCCTATTTACAGCATCTGCAAATGCTGCAATTTCTGTTTTTGAACAGACAAATAGGTTCATGAATATGTTCACTATCTGCAACTGCAATTGCAGACAGTGGGTACGATCGATTCTATCTTCTAATACAACGAACTATTCACCTTTTTGCTTGCTGCTTAACCCTGGTTATGCTTTCGACTGCATCTGCAAATGCAACGATTTTTTAGCATATTTACAGTATCTGCAAATACTGTAATTTCTGTTTTGAATAGAAACCAAGAGTGTTATAATTCGCTACCTCCAATGCAATGATTTTATGTAAGAGGGTTGCAATAGTATGGTGGTTATTGGTTTTTGGTGGTTATTTGTTTTTGTATCTGCAAATGCATAGCACTATACCGTTTTATTTTTGTCAGTACATATATCCTTTACATCGGCAAATGTAGGGATATAGTGTGCCTCTAACTACTCTTACATAATATACCTACTGGGGTGGAGGCTGTTGGAGGCCCTTCACATCTGCAAATGTGAAGGCCAATTTTAGTGAAAGTTATTCGCATCTGCAAATGCGAATTTGTAAATAAGTATTATTATTATTTATTAACATCTCCTGCAAGCAATGTTTACTCCAATTTTTTCCCTCACCAGACGGCTCATATCAACACGAATTGTTTAAAAATAATGCGTCCGGTATTACATTGCTTCGACAAAGCCGAACGATAACATTCCGCCTTTTCCCTTAATTTTGGGTTAGCCTTGGGTTAGTTTTGGTTAGCACTTTTAATGTGCAGGCAAAGCCAACGGAGGGCCATGCAAAGCTCTAATAATACCCAACTTGGGATTTAGTCGCTCGTAAATTATGCGTCAGCTTGCCTTTGTGGCTAGTTTTTAGGGGTTAATTTCGTGAGAAAAGGGCACTCTTCGACTTACTAAAAAATTTCAATTTTTTTTTTTTTTTTTGAAAAGTATTTATTAATACAGTAATAACAGTAATTACAATATACATAGTCCTTATTCCTCTAGACAGTGTTTTTGAACACTGGTATTGAGGATAATTGCATTTTAGTAATAATAACATATGATTTCCTATAAACTCTCTAGTATTGTGGCTATGAATATCCTTTAAAAATATTACGATAATATTTTGTTTTTTTTATTATTATTAGTTTTGGCCAAATTATCCATATAATGATCTTACAGTGTGCGGCGTCCATTGATTTTTGAAAAAGAATTTTTAATGGGTTTACAAGGGAGGTGCAACAAGATTTCAATAATAAAGGTGGAATGCCATCAGGGCCAGCTTTTTTTGATATATTCAAGGATGTTAATTTCTCCATAATTTCCTCATTGGAAAAAATATGAAAAGACAATATGGTGGAAAATTTTACAGGGCTATTATTAGTTAAATCTACATTCTTGTGATTTGAATAGCAGGACTGAAAGTGCGAGGCGAACGCGTCAGCAATATCATTTGTATTATTGAGTGATTGGTTATTGTACTGCATTATGCTGGGTAGATTAGAAACGCCTTTTAAACCTTTCATATAGGTCCAAAAATTTTGATATTTTCGGGAATCAGATGTTCTGCTTTAGAGACAAAAGTTAAGTAACACAAGTCTGTCCGAAACTTGACCTTCCCCTTATGTTGGAAAAGGCTTCATAATCACTCTGCAAGCCAGATCTTTTAAATCTTCTATGCAGTGTGTTATTTTTGGCGATAAGTTTACGCAGATCTTTATCAAACCAACAGGGATATTTCTGACTTTAACAGTTTTTTTCGGGATATAGATATCTATACCCTTAAAAAGGATCTCGTAAAATTTCTGGACGGCCAAATCGGAGTCCAAAGTGGAACCCAAAAATGACCAGTCTGTCGAATCATAGAAATTGTTTAATTCCGTAAAATTGGCATGGTCGAAGAGATAAAAAGTGGAGGTACTACCACAAGAATAAAAGTTGTTATTTATTCTTGTGGTACTACTGTTCTTTAATTATTCAGGAATATAATGCATGTCGAAGTAGCATTCGATGGCCGGGTGGTAAGTGTCAATCCTTACTAGAGGATCTGAGCACAACAAAACAGTTGACTTCGCGAATTCGTCACTAAAGATCAAATCCAAAATTCGACCATGGCAGTTCGTATGCGGATTGATCGAAGTTCCAGAAAAAACATGGAAACCAAAACTGTTTCAGCAGTGGGTGAATTCAGCTCTAGAGGGACTAATGTATCAACTTCAAAAAAACACTGGATATTGGGAAGGTTAAAATCGCCACACAGCATAAATTTATGATTGTTATATTCATTCTTTAGAGATTCGCAGGTATTGCAGAATGATTGATAACACTCCACAGATGAATTTGGTGGAATATAAACGCAACAAATCATGACTTTAATATGATTAACGATCAGCCAGCCGTACCCATACATCTTCGTAAACGAGGTTGACAGGGGAATCTATAAGAGATGCTTGGATATTATTAGAGGTGGCAATCAAAACTCCACCACCGCGCTGACAGTTTAGTTCATCATAATTACGGTCCCTGCGAAAGACAATAAAACGCGAATCAAATATCTCTGAATTTAAAATGCCATCATTTAGCCATGTTTCAGACAAAAATACAATATCATACTCCAATGAGTGAGTACTCGCCAAGAGCTCACTCGATTTCGTTCTAAGACCTCTTACATTCTGATATTATATACCTAACTTACTACAGTCGACGTCATTTAAAAATTTGGATTATTACTGTTCATTTCATTGTTAGGATGATCCAGAAAGTTATTAGAGTCGATTTGAACATTAAATATCTTGGAGTTATGTGCTCAAAAAGCTTCCTCTTTGCATTGTAGATAGGGCCACCATAGTAGTTGAGTTCGCTGTCCCTGGGAAACTCTTAAAGTTGAGAAACTTTGCAGGGGAGTATTTCTCATTATGAAGGGCCCTCTTGATGACCAATTCAGATTCGTAAGTAAAGTTATTAAGGATGGGTCCAGAGATAAAATAAATTATTTATCTCTGGATGGGTCTAGATGCAGCGTAAGGAGGTCCTATGATGATAAGGTTTGTGTGAGAGAACTTATTGAGGATATGACCAATTAAGTCGTCGTTGATAGTTCTACCCATAAAGGCGTCAGCATTGCCATAGCAGAGGATGACATAATCACGTCTGGTAAAACGACGGCTAAGATCAAAGTACTCGTCAAAATTTTCCTCAAGCAGAAGTCGCTTGCTAAATTGACAGTTGATGTCAAATTGAATGGTAGACTGCCTTCTGACAAGCGAAGAGCAGCCCGTTACACTAGACCTATTTCCTATCACTAATAGTTGTTGATGTTCTTGAGTTTTATCCATGAGACAAGCGTTTAAGTTTTTCGAAACACTGGGAGGAGTATAGTATGTGAGGCATTACCACAGAGAGCCAACTCCGCAGCCAAGCTAAGTTCATCAAAGTGGGACACAGTTTGAGAACTCTTATCCGAAAAAGTAACTTTATCGGTGTCTCTGAAGTTAGGTTAGGGCAGCTAGTATCGCCGGGCCGATGATCCACAAAAAGTAAATTGGAGGATGATACAGTCTGAGATCATCCATCAACAAGGCCAGTTCTTTCAGTAAGGGTACATTTGTTCGAGTACACAAGTGTAGTTTGACAAGAAATATTTTTCAGATTTACAGAAGTTTGCGTACTAGAATCACTGTAGATTGTGTTGTTGATCTGCGATTGGAGTTGTTTATGTTCTTCCCTGAGTATAAGATTAATCCCTGTCAAGTTTTCAATCTCAGAGGTGTATTTCGTCTCGGCCTCCTCCCGGAAAGTTGTGGAGTTTCTTTTTAGGCATCTAATATGTTCATTCTTTTGATGAAGTTCGGATCCGAGTTCCTGGATAACATTCATTGCCATACATATCAAGTTGTTTCGAGATTTGTTTTTGCAGCATTTAAACGAAGTAGACATAGTCAACAAAAGAAAAAGTGTTAATTAACTATATTGTAGAAATGTTTAAATTGCTGAATGCAGTATACGAAAATCGACGGTAGAAAATGTGCTTAAACTGCAGAACGGGTGGTAAATAAAGGATGTTGCGAAAATCAAACATTAAAATACAGTACTAGTCGCAAAACACGACCGAAGAAAAATAACACATACACATCACACAAATGCCAATAATTCTTATCAGAAAAACCTTTACCAGCGACTGAGACTTATCACCGCAGACAGGAGCAGATTGCAGCAATTAATCAAGACCTGGAGAAAGTTCAAATTTGGGGCGACAGAAATTTGGTCCAGTTGAATGCAGCAAACTTACTAAAAAACATGAATTAAACATCATCCTGGGAGCCAAGTGGGCGAGGAAGAGGTCGAGTCTTGTGTTGGAAAATATGGACTAAGTCAAAGGAACGAACGGGGTGATAGATTGGTGGAATTCTCTGTATCAATCAAGAAATGATTATTGCTAATACCTATTATAAACTCCCTAAACGTAGGTTTTATACCTGGAGATCTCCGACTGATTGTTTAAACAAGATAGTAAGAAATCAGATAGACTATACGTAGTGGTAAACAAAAGATTCAGAAATGCCATTAAGTCCACCCTCACCTACCCAGGAGCTGACATATCATCAGATCACAATCCTGTCGTCTCGTCCTTGAAAATAAAACTAATAACAACAAAAAAAACCACAATAAAGAAAATCATAGATCCCGGAAGACTAAGAGAAGAACATGTTTACAATAAAGCCAAAGAGAGAGTAAATGAAAGTCTAGAGAAGGCTAGACAAGATATATCTGCAACAGCGACCATAGATACCAAATGGGAGATTTTTCAAAGTGCCCTTGTCACAGTTTATACCGTAATTCGGGTACGGCATAAACTGTGCCCTTGTTTCAGCTGGGAAGGAGTGCTTAAAACCACTCAATGAGAAAAATAATAAGCAGTGGATGACAGGGGAAATACTCGAACTCATGGAGAGAAGAAGAGAAAGAAATCAAAAAATCCCTATATATATAAATATCTTCGGAGGCAAATTAGGAAAAAGATCCGCCAGGCCAAGGAGAACTGGCTGTCAGAAAAGTGCGCAGAAATAGAAGAATTGGACAAAAAGTACGATTAATGTCCATAAAAAGATCAAAGAAATGACATATCCACAAAAAATACCATTTCAGCTGGTATCCTCAAAGATGATAATGGCAACATAGTGGGAGATGTAAAGGAAAAATTGCAGCTATGGTCAGACTATATCAGGGAGTTATTTAATGATGACAGGGACCAAATAAATAATGAAAATATCACGGTGCAAACTGGACCACCAATTTTACGAGAGTTCAGACGGCAATCAAGAACACAAAGGGGGCAAAAGCGACGGGACCTGATCAGTTGCGTATTGAACTGATTAAACTTATTGATGAAGACCTTATTGACATTGTAGTGGACCTCTTTAATTTGATATATTCAACAGGTACAATCCCTCAACAATGGCTACAGTCAACCTTCGTGCCAATCCCTAAAAAGCCTAGTGCAACAACCTGCTCTGAACATCGAACAATAGTCCTTATGAGCCACACATTAAAATCGTTCCTGAAAATAATACACCACAGGATTTACAGAACTCTGGAGGCGGAGATGAGTAACACACAGATCGGCTTCAGAAATGACATGGGAACAAGGGAGAGGCCTTGTTTGGCATAAACGTGTTGGCTCAGAGATGCCTGGATTTGAATCAAGATTTGCATTTGTGCTATATAGACTTTGAAAAGACATTTGATAAGGGTCGACACTCAAAATTAATGGAAATTCTTACAAATAAGAACGTCGATAGTCGCGATACACGAATAATATCACATATGTATTGGAATCAAACCGCTAAAGTTAGAATCGACAACCAGTTTTCCTCCGACATCGATATATTGAGGGGAGTCAGACAGGGTTGTATTCTGTCCATTACTTTTCAATGTCTATAGCGAAACCATATTTCGAGAGGCTTTGGATGGCTGCACAGAGGGGGTGAGAATCAATGGGGAAATCCTTAACAATCTGCGATTTGCTGATGACACTCGTGATTACAGATGAAGTTAATGACCTGCAAAACGCGATGGAACGTTTAAATACCTGTTGTAACGAGTTCGGGCTTAAAATTAATTTGAACAAAACCAAGCTTATGGTCGTGTCCAAATGGCCACGCGCAAACGCTCAACTCATTGTAGACGGCTAGAACATCGAAGGAGTTGATACATATAAATATTTGGGAATGTGGATAACGGCAGGCATAGACCAGACCATTGTTTATATATACAATGACCAGACCAAATAAATAAAGTCCCGTGTCGAAATAGCGCGAAGTTCGTTTGTTAAACTTAAAGAAGTTTCTTTGCTGTGGGGATCTGAGTTTGGCGTTAAGATTGAGAATGTTGCGCTGCTATGTGTTTCCACACTTTTGTATGGCATGGACCTTAAAGAAGGTGAATATGGATAAACTGGCCGCTTTTGAGATTTGGCGCTATAGAAGGATTTTACGAATATCCTGGACAGATAGAATTACCAATGCTGAAGTTATTAGAAGAATAGAAATTCTCTTAACCGTAAAAAGAAGAAAGCTTGAGTACTTCAGTCATATTATGAGAGGTCGGCGATATGCTTTACTACAACTAATAATAAAAGGTAAAATCAGGGGCAACAGATCTGTTGGACGACGAAAAATTAACAAGCTTTAAATTATATGAAAGAAACTCTAAAGAAGTTCATGCCACTACAATATCTATTGGGTTGTACGTAAGACCAATAGCTATATATAGCATCATTGTAATCCCTTCTGCATTTCAAAAAAAGATAAATTTAAGTAAACCACCATAATCTGGTAGTCACTAGAGATTTTATAACTAGCACATTTGCCAATTTTTTGCTGTACATTCTCAGGCCTAGCTCTGATAATGCAGTGACCAAACACTTCCAGGACGAATCTTATAAATTCATGGCAAATAGCATTTTTAGGTTAAACCAATTACGTTAATACCCCTTTAAAGTGAAGGTAGAAGTTTAGTAGTCAAAATTATACCAATTCAAAGATAAAACAAAGAACTTTTTTATAAAGTTTTATTTAGACTTAACAAAATAACTTAAAACCTCAGCTTTTGGAAGAACCATTTGTTCTTTCCCTGCTTATATCTGTCTTCAAATTTAACTCTGGTTTGGAAACGGGCTTTCTTCTTCTTCATGGGATCTTTTAAGTCCTTTGATGTAAACTTTACATCAGTGAGGTCACTTACAGAGTAACGGGTAGGCATAAGATGATTGTAATTTAAGGTCTGAAAAGAAGAATTATTTATTTAAATCTGCAACAATTATATCTTTGCTAATACGACAGGATCAGATAGTTAAAAAATTGTTATCAATACAAGTATGCATTTGCCAAAATTGTATAAATATAAAAATGTAAAAAAGCTAGATACAATGGCTAATATAGGTAACTAAAACACTGATTTCTGCCCTACTGAATGCTGCAGAAATAATTTCATGGGTTTTCCATTCGATTCTTAGGTAGTCATCTTATTTACTTGCATGCCAATTAAACAAGTACTAACCTAGACAAAATTGAGATATATCTACCCCACTGTGGATAAAAAACTGAAATTCGCTACAAGGCATGTACCCTACCACTACAACATTGGTGTAATAATATTTTGCTTAAAAGCAATGTCAATACACAAATTTCTTTGAAAGAAAATTGAAACAAGTCAAGTACTTTGGCTTCTGAACAACAGAAGTAAATGAAAATTTTATTGCAATCTTAGTTTTCCCAGTATCAAATATAAATTTGGATCATAAAACCATTACATACATTTAAGCATTTGACAAAATAATTCCAAGTAATGAAAACTAGTGATGAGAACCACAGAATAAAAACTATTCAAATATTTGATAGCAAGAGTGTAATCATTTATTGGAAACTATCCAATAAAAATTATCAAACCAATGGATTCCAGTTATTTGAAGGCCAAATCATTCGTTCATGAGATTCATTTATTTATTCATGAGGATAGAGTATAAATGTGTCCTTAAATGCTAAGATGAGTCAGTTAAATATGTGATCCCTGTTGTCACGCCTGACATCTATTCTTAGAAAACTGTCGGCAGCAATGTTTTGAAGCAAGCTTGTTCTTTGACTTTGTGCAACAATTCGACAATAATGATGGAATGTTTTGCTTTTTTATTGAGGTACCAGGATTGGCAAAAGAAAATTAATTTTTGAAGGGTACTTTTACTATGTTTTTATTGAATTCAAAATTTTTTATTTTATTATACTCTGTAACTGTTATTATTTTGCAATAATTCTTTTAATTGTAGGTTAGTGACTATTGTGTGCATACACACACAATATTGAACAACTAATACTTTAATAAATGCATTTGTAACGCAATAATAACTACCTAGTTGCACGACGCGGTTGCAACTTATTCTTATTAATAATATAATTGATGAATGAATGATTTTATTCATTTGCTAGTTGGAATTACTAATTTAGTAATTATTCAATAGTCTTATTTCATTTGATAGTTTCCATCACTGAAAAGAACTTCTGGGAGTTTAGTGTAAGTGGATAAGAATCTACTACTATCAATTGTATTAGAATATAGACAACAGTCAAAATTAACCCAAATATTTTATAATTTAACTCGTTTCAATATAAATTGGATATGAATCGCACATAATAGTAAAAAAGAGGGTATAAAATTATACACAAATACACTCTTTTCATCATATTTTTGCCACATGCAGACAATAACTCACATAATAAAATGACAGTGGATAAAACTGGATTCTCGGGAGACTATGTTTTACAATGTATTGACTTATCCATAGACAATAAAATGGATAGGGTTTACTAATAAGCCCTGTACAGGAAAAGATATAGAGTTTAGTTAGCAACAGGTTCTTGTTCTTCGACTAATATTGTTTTGAATATTAAAAATTAGTTACCTTAATGAAGGGCTTGATTTTGCTCCTCTTGTTCATTTTTCCTTTGCCCATCCTCTTGTGTATTTTACGTGGATATCTGTCGATTCCAGCAACCAGAGCATGTCCGTAAGGTTTGTCTCCAGTTCCGTCATCGTAGTTTTTCACTACAATAGCTTTTCTGCCTGCGTATCGGCCACCAAGGACCAATACGACTTTGCCTGGTTTCATAATTTTACCCATTTTGTTCTAAAACATTTAAAATACTTCTTATTTAACTAAAGTGGAAACCATAAACACGTTAACATAACCTAACATCAAAAAAACATAGTTCATTTAGATTAAACGGGCACTCCAGAAATTAAATACCTTTTAAAGCAAGTGTGACATGTGAAAGAAGGGCTTATACAACAAATTTTTAATCAAAATTATTTCCAAATTCTAGGATGAATAAAGATTTTTGAAAAATATACTTACGGGTATTATTTTCTTCCTAAAAGAATTTTACTAAGAAATATTCCACTAGATGGCACTCGCACTTGTCACCAGATGACCAGATGATTAAATTATTTTGTACCACAAGGAATGGCAAATTGTACCACATTTGCCTAGAATGTATCAAATAATATTGGGCGCTTTAAAAAACTTGTCCGAATACATAATGAGAAACATGCCTATATATTATTTCTGCTTTTAATTAGCGATTGCTAAAATTTTAGTAGTAGACGTTAACATGCATTTTTCTGTTCATTACGGATGTCAGAAATTTCGTTCGACTAACTTTAAAGCATTTAATATTCTTTTATCTATGCCTTAAAGTGCTTTCCATTTAAACATCAGGGTTTGTGGCTACCTATATAGGCATGTTGCTTGCATAAGCTGGCATTTTAACTATTTTTGAAGTGAAAATACCTGGAGAATAAGCCGATGAACGTGTTACAAAAATTTCATAAAATGTGTGATACGGCGAGGCAAACAGTATTAAACTATCGAATGTATAGAGAGAGGAATATCGTGACTCGTAGTGATAACCATCCCTTATCTTGATCTCTGACAAGAATCGATCGTTGAACGAGCCAGCACCCAGCCAGATTCTTTGTCTATGGGTAGTTTTTTTCAGTGCTTATTAGATTTATTACAGTTAATACTTATTTGGATGCATGAAAGTGATTTTTTAAGGCCGAGTCACGACACGCTTTGAAATGTTCGTCTCGCAAGAGAGATAAAGTATATGACTCTCTCACACTCTCTTTCTCTCTTATGGAATCGGCAAAGAAGAAAATAAATGTCAAAATTTAAACCTCTCTTATTACCAAATCTAAAATCTAGGCTTGACAACATCGGCTAGCATGGGTTAATTTTAAGGTGACCAGAATTTTTGTTGACCAATGCGGGACGGAAGAACGGGCAAGGCAAGAAAATAACTGTTTGTGTGAATTGTTGGTTTTGGGCATGCCTTGGGTTAGTTTTGGTTAGTTCCTGTTCGTTGAGCCCCCGTAGCGAGCGGAGGGCCAAGGGTGAAGTGAAATAGCAGTTTAATGATAAAAAAATTACAAGACGCGACAAACGCATGCATATTACCGGGTTGGAATGTTCGAATGACGGTGAGAGTAACGGTCTCCCTAGACGGAAGTCTACAAAACGCCTGTTGACTCGATCGAAGACGAGCGGAAGTCCTTTTTTAGGTTAGGTTAGGACTGGCCTTAAAATCAGGAGGCGATACTTCAGTTCGTAGTGCACTTGTGAATGCATGCGATTTAAAGACATGCAATTGGCAAGTATATGGTCCTCCGCTCGCTGGGGCTCAAGAAAAGGAAACTAACCAAGTCCTAACCCAAGCCATACCCAAAAAAAAATCTCAAAAATCAGGAAAAAAACTGTTTACTTCAAAAAAATCAAAACCGACGGGATTTGAACCCGGGTCGCCGAGGTGAAGGCCAACCATGCAGACCCCTAGACCATATGCTGACTGACAAACAACTGGTTGCATCGCGAATACATGCGTCACCTCACGTAGCTAGCCAATCACGCGCCTCTCTTTCACAACTGCACTATGAACTGAAATCTCGCAATGGGCAGTGGCTAGGTTCCGGCTTCAGTCAAGATTTTCCCCTTAATATTTATCTATGGTCAAGATTATACTAAATACGGCATATGGAATTATTTTTTTCCTTTGTCCGACCGGAGATGATATCTTTCTTTGTGTTGAGTGCTAGTTGAATCATCGCTTTTTCACTTACGGGGCGTCCTAGATGAGCGATTTGCAGCGAACGCGAAGCTCTGGCGATGCCGTACGAAAAATTAACGCCCGGTCCTACGTGAGCGATTTGGAGCGAACGCGAACGCGAATCAGTGGCGATGCCGTGCGACTATATTAACTTTTCGTACGGCATCGCCAGCTCTTCGCGTTCGCGTCGACTGTAAATCGCTCACCTAGGACTTGGCGTAATATAGTCGCACGGCATCGCCACTGATTCGCATTCGCGTTCGCTGCAAATCGCTCACGTAGGACGCCCCGTTATTCCTCGGAGGCGTTCTTTTTACAAATTTATGACGTGCTCTTCCTCGTTAGGAGCCAAAGCCTATAACGGGCTACTCGGCCGGACTATATTCAATATCAAAATGTTTTATTATGTTATATTGTTAAGATGGCAACATAGCCTACTAATCAAGAGCTATCTTCTATGTCTTATTGCTAGTTCATGGCCATCCTTGAAATAAATTGCAATACGTGATAACTGTCATTAAAAAGGCAATTTATATGAAGTTACAAAATTGAATGTGGTCTTAACTCCGCCATTGCCGATCCCAAGCCCGGATGAGAAAGAAGAAGGGGGACAGTCTTCCGCCCTATTACTGAGTCATTTTAGTCCCGCATTGGGCTACATAGCTTTGACCGTCCTCTTTATTTTGTTCGAAATGTGTAGACTGACGCCGTCCTTTTTCAACATGTCGCCGTTTCTTAAAGAGTCCTAATATAACCCTTATCTATGGTCCTAATGGCATTGTTCCGATTGGCTCTAGAGTCATCCTGAATTGTAAATTGCATCGTAAATATCCACAATATTCTTCGATTTTCAGCTTCTTTTCGTCATCAGCTTCATTAGAGTTGATGAATTGGATTGCACTAGTACGAGTTTACCCTCTGAGACCAAAGCCAAAGTCGCTACAATACAACAGGATAGTTTATTTCTTCCCTACTTTGACATCGAGATCCTTATTCAATTCGAATATTCTTATGCTTCTAGCTTCAGCTTCCTATCGCCCATATTTCACTGTCTGCTTAATTTTGTCCGGCATTCGTAACCGACGCCGCCTTTTTTCAACATGTTGCCGTTTCTTCAAGCGTCCTAATGGCATAATGGCATGGATCCGATTGGCTCTAAAGTCATCCCACATACCTACGGGCAGAGATAAA